>WAAG01053400.1:0-43567 GCA_013390105.1 Tichodroma muraria | reverse complement strand
GGCGCCCGGGACCGCCCGGTGAGACCGGCGGTTGTCCCCGAGGCGTCCCGGGACAGCCCCGCGGTTGTCCCCGGGACAGCCCCCGCCGCTGTCCCCGAGGCGTCCCGGGACAGCCCCGCGGTTGTCCCCGGGACAGCCCCCGCCGCTGTCCCCGAGGCGTCCCGGGACAGCCCCGCGGTTGTCCCCGGGACAGCCCCCGCCGCTGTCCCCGAGGCTCCCCGGCCGCGGGAACCGCCCGGGCTGGGCTCGGCACGCTCCTCTCCGGCCGGAGGCTGCCCCAGTCCTCTCCCTCTCTTGTTCCTTGTCTCCTCGAGCTATCCCCAGCGTCTCCCCAGTTCTCCTGTGGAAGGACAGGTGTTTCACCCCGCGGTTTTATTTCTGGGCCGGGAACGCGGTGTTTGAAATAGTGCACTAAACTCTGGAAGTAGCATTGGTTAAAAGAAGTGAGGAAGGCGCTGCCCTAAAAGTCGCAACTTTTAGGGGTTTGTCTTCAAGGCTGTATGTGAAATAAGCCAGATACTGACGATGGAAGGACGTTGGTGATGAAATGAGGGAAAAATTCATCTTCAGGTGGTTGCTCATGGATAGCTGTTGTTCTGTGTATCTGGTGTTCAACATTATGAGGTTGTGGGGGTTTTGGTGGGTGGGGATAGGTGTTCCCCTACACCCCAGAATTTTCCATTTTGGTTGTTTTTATTTGGGGATGAGACCTGTCATTAATACTGGGTGGTGACTATTTCTTTAGCCTTACTTCTTTCCATTGAATATGACACCCATCCTCCAGCTCTAGGCAGCCAAGGGAGGGCATTGCTGATTGCTTCTGTGGGGCTCAGAGCATGCCGAAAAGATCCTCTCAGGCTTCCAGCAGGAGGACTTTTGGGATGGATTTAGGCTGATTTGAGATATTCTGGACAGCCCTAGTAAGAGAGGTGCTGTACCAGTACTGTTGATAAGACTGCAGGGGCTGTGGAAGTTAGTCAGGATCAGTAAATTCACTTAAAATGAGGTGAAAATCCCACTGCACTACTAATGCAGCCTTGAGCAGACTTCAACAGTACACAGCCCCTAAGGACTGCTGTGTACTCTGGAGTAAATTCCATTTTTAAAGACTCCCCTTGAATAAAAGAAAAAGATTTTCTAGAAGCAGAACTTCTGTGTACTTTTAAGTGCAGCGCTCTGAGCTGTGAGCCAGTGCTGATGTGAATGTTTTAACTTGTCAGATCTGCAGGTGCTAGCTGTCACCAGGGTGACAGTCAGTGCCCTCAAAAGTGGTGGGGACAGAAAAATAGTGGCAGGAGTCACTCAATATTTTATTTTAATGTGCAGTGTTAAGGGAGTGTGCTCTGAGTTAGAGTTAATGCATGTACTGTTGCATGTAGTGTGCTTACCTAATTAAAATTCCAGTACCAGTGTGATCCCAGTACAGGTTGCATATTTTGTAAATGGAACAGACGTATTTGAAATAAACACTGATCAGATGAGGAGTCTGATAGCAAGATTCTCTCTGGGCAGCCTGCTCCAGTGCTCGGTCACTGGCACAGTAAGGAAGTTTTTCCTCACGTTCAGGGGCAGGATCCCCTCCCTGACCTGCTGGCAATGTCTGGGGGTAGAGGGAGGGAAAATGCACCACAGGATACCATTGGCCTTCTTGGCTTCCGGGACACACTGCTGGCTCATGGACAGTTTTTTGGTCCACCAAGACCCCCAGGTCCTTCTCCTTCACCTGCTGCTTTCCAGCAGGTTGCCCCCAGCCTGTGCTGGTGCACGGGGTTGCTCCTCCCCAGGTTCAGGACCTTTTGGCCTCTGCTGAATTTCAGACAGTCCTTTTCTGATCAAGACTGTCAGCGCTGTGAGATGTGAGAAAAGCTCCGCTTTTAGCAAAGATACATTTGCCTTATTTATAGTGTTACACGCAGGTCACACACGTGCCTCCACCTTTGGCGTTGAAAATTTGTTACCAAAACTGGCAAAATTTAATCTTGGGTTCTGCCTATGGACAGGCTGACCATAAATGATACGAGGAGCAGAGTTTTGAGACACAAGTTGTCTACGTGTGTTTTTTGGCCAGCAGTTGCCCTGGGGCCAGTAGCTGCACAGATGTGATCCGGCAGAGGGAGGCAAACACACACTTGTTGGTGTGTCACAGTTTGTCACATTTAGCACGTTCATCTCTGTGTGCTTAACTGCTGATATTTGAAGTGCTTGTGAGAGTGCTTGCTCTGGAGAAGCAAACCTTTTGCTTATCTAGCCAGCAAAGTCTGTAGTGACAGTATTCCCTCCACTACTTCTCTAAATACAAACATAACAGCTCTTTGAAAGGCTTTGTTGAGGATAGTGAGTTGAAACGATGAAGTCTGGGGGTAGCTAAAATATTCTCATATTATCGGCAGTAGCAGTTAGACTGCAATGTTAATGTCAATAACTACTGATACTCAGAAATGTTGTGTGTGTGTGCGAATTCATGTTTTCACACAGGTTGCTCCAAGTACCTGTAAAAGCCACAAAAGCTACAGCTCTTCCCCTTTTGCAATGAATTTTGATGTCATTTAAAACCTCCCAGATTTTCATTGCTGATGTATCATGAAAGGTTATAGCAAAAATCTGGATTTAACATCTAATCTGTTGTTTAAAATGTATACTAATAAATCACATTGTTGCACACAGTTGAAAATTGTGTTGTGCTCAAACATGAATATTCTGCCATCTCTTCATTTTAGTTTAGCTTTTATTATCTGAGTTGTCTTTTTTTTTCCTGCCCTTTATAGTCAGTTTCGTTGTATTGGAGTTCCTGGTTCGTCCAATAATATATTTTTTACCAACTTCCCACTTTCAGCTCCCGAATTCCCAGCCTTTTTTGCCTGTCATTCAGATTCTCCAGCAAAAATTGCTGTATTTTCTCCTTTCTAGGTGAAGAGCTTCTAAAAATCTCTCCAGGAGCTGCTGTGCTGTATTCCCAAAACCTGTGTTTGCAGGCAGTGAGCTGTGACCCCCCTGCTCCCCCTGTTCCTTTCTGCTCCTTGTCTCTCAAATCCGTGACATTTTTGTTGCTGTTTTTTAATGGCACTCAGAAGAGCCCCCCTCTGTGTGGGAACGATTGTCCTGCCTCTAATTTGTCCCTTGTTTCTGTTTGAAAAGGTGTTGGTGCTGTTCCACCCAATCCTGATTTAGACACGTGACCTCCACCGCAGCGTACGAGAGAAAACGTAATAATTTTATTAATTATTAATTATTCCTTACAAATAGAAATTTCATTTGCTGTTAGTAACGTGTAATTGTTTTTCCTGAGTTGGTCCTGGTTTCGGTTCATAACCTGCAGGAGTTCTCAGTGGAACTGGTTGCAGAAGGATGCCACTCCCTTCCCTGGCGTGTGCCTGGCCACACGTGTCACACCACACGTGTCACATCACAGTAATGCAAACCAAGTAGGAAGTGGGCTGTTCATAAAGTCTCAGAGCACTTTGCCAGCAAACTTAAAATTAACAGAGAGCAACTAATTAACAATTATACAACTTGAAAGGAGTGCTAATTAAAAAGCCTTTTAAGAGACGAATTTTCAATTGAAATACCAAATTAACCGTAGACTTAGCGCCTGAAATAGAAATTTGGACTGATTAACAGAAATGCAAAAGTGTGCTGGCTGTGAAAAGAAGAAATGAATTTTTAATTTTCTCTTCAGGTAAGACTGAGCCATGTTTGGGATCTGAGGAAGATGTGCTATTTTGGCTGGAAGGTATAAAACTGTTTCTCAGTAGTGTTGTTTTAGTTTTACAGTGTTTATGGTTGCGTTCAATCACAAAAGTTGGAGATTTTGGCAGAGGAGCCTTGACTGCCTCTCTCTGATGATTGCTGTGCCACTGGGATCAAAATGCCTGCCTTATCTGAAGAACACAACAGGAGGTAAGAAAGAAGAAGTTTTCTGGAACACAGGAGTTGCTTAAAGGCATTCAAGTCTGGTAACTGGGGAACCTTTTTATGTTTTGAGGTTTTTCTCCTCTTTGCCCTTCTGTCTTGTTCTATGCAGTGCTGGGAATGGGAATCTGGTGGATTCAGGAGTGGTTTGGATGTTACATTTTTACCAGAAAAAGTGGAGCAGGGTGCATAAATGGAATAAAAGCAACATTAAAAACTGGTCAACCTGCAGGCTCTCTGAAAATTTCTCTTGAAATTCCTTGGGTTTATGCATTTTATCTCCTGCATGAATATGTGTAGGATGATGGAGAAGAAATGAGATTATTTTGATAGAGCAGAGTAATGTCTGCATTTTAATTTAGTAGGTAAATACTTTGATTAACTGTGTTTGCTTCTAAGTTAATGATGGGTGCCTTTTCTTTAAACATGAATCTTTGTCAAACCCTGGTGGTTGTCTCCAAATTTATCTCCAGGATGACCTCGTTTCTGAAGTGTAATTTTTCATAGTCTGTCTCTTTTCGGGAGACTACATTGTTTTAGTTGCGTACTTGGCAATTTAAAGGAAATAATGAGATCTCCTGTGAAATGAGAAAGCTGAATTCCACTGAACTTTAGACAAGAGATCTGGGTTCAGTGCTACTGAAATGAGTCACCACAGCAGGTGAGGTTGCTCAAAAAAGGCACAGTTCACCAAATAAAAAGTTAAAGAGGTCCCAATCCATGCCAGCTTTGAAATAACAGAACTCATGGATAGTCCTGAAGGCAGACTCACATCTTGCTCCTGGCTGCTATTATGCCACACTCCCAACACCTTCTGAAATCCCTATTGTAGAACCACTTAATCTTGGCTCAATAAGCACTGCTGGTGTTGACAATAATAAAGTTTACTTAGCAGTATTCAAATGGGTTGCATATTTTGTTTTTTCCTGTTTTGAATTGAGAGGTGTTGGGAGAGAATCGACATGTCAGCCAAATAGTTTCCTTTGTGTGTTGGGAATTGACACTGCCATAGATCTGTGCATTTTCAGATGATGGTGTGATCTATAGATCTCAAAATTTATTTGGGAGGCTTTATGCATCTAAAATTCTTATGGATTTCACTGTGAATATACATATGCTCAGAACTTAATTCAAATAAGCATTAACAAAAAAGCCTTTTCATGGGCCTGTAATATTTGTTCTTTAATAGTTTATAATTAGAGACTAAGCGTTGTGCTGAAAGCTTACCACATCTTTAAGGGTCAGCATCCTGTGATGTTTTTTCAGAACTGTGTAAGTATTATTGGCATGTAAAGCAAGGTTTCTTCCACACTTTGCAGTAGTTTCTGTAAAAGATAGTTTATCCTGGTTATCCTCAGGATTAGAAGTGCAGCAGTTTGGAGATGTAGATGGTTCCTAATTATAGGATCAGAGGAATGTGAGTGGTCTCTGATTCACTGGTGAGTCTCTTCAGAGCTGCAGCCTGTCCTATCAAGGAATGTGAAATCCTATCAGCAAGTGCAATCTTTGCTACTTACATTGACTAAGAATAACGGAGACTGCCTCGTGCCAAACATAAAAGCATAGTGATTGCAGTAGAAACTGTATTATAGTGGTACAAGGGGATTCATTAAGAGTCATTCCCATCACACAGCGTAGCAGATTCAGAGCAGAAATGTCATTCCAGTATTTCAGAGCAATATGCCTTTGCTCACTCTTGCTGGTGCCATACACTGATGAAGAGAAATTATGAGAAAAGGAGCATTTCTTCTTGATTAAAGTGTCCAAACAAGATATGTGCTTCATAAACAGGAATAGCAACCCGTGTCTGCTAACTGATTGCTTAATTTTCCTCTGTTATTAGCTTAACTTTGCTTAAAACATATTTTCCCCGAAGTGTTAGTATTTCTAGGGCTTTTTACTGTTTAGGCAGGTGTGTTACTGTGAATTTTCTGCTTCCTCTTGTAAAATTGTTTTCCTATCTCTGCAATTCACTCATTTGGACAACAATTCAGTGTCCTGATCCAATGAAAGATGAGCTTTCAATTAATCATGAGCCACCTCTGCTCTTTTCTTACTTTCAGTACTAAATTATAGCAAAAATGTGAACAGGTCATCTCATTTAGGCACATTTGGGGTATAGGGAAGGAAAATACAGGGAATATTGCCACACACTCACAAAAATATCAAAGGAGACAGTGGTCTGTGAAAATGACCTAGAGGGACAAATAGGAGCAGGGAGGACACAAGGAGACCTTGTGAATAGGTGTCCTGTCAGGAGCATGAGGTACCCCTCCAGAGTGCTGCTTTTTAAAAACCAGGTATTAAGGGCAATCTGGTATATTCCAAAAGAAAATGGAAAGTCTGGTCACAAGAGTTTTCCTGGAGAGGGAACAGCAGCTGTGGCCTGTGGATGCCATCTCCCATCTTGCAGGGGATGGTGGAACAGTGGGCTCCTCCCTGAGCAGGGCTGAAAGGCCGTGCTTGATAATCAGGAAAAGAAGGCTGGACAATTTGAAAAGCGGGTAGAATCAAATGTGAGGCAGCTGCATCAGCAGCCTTGCCCTGGCAGTGGGTTATTTTGTGCCTTGCTGTTTGTTTGAAATGTCCTTGTTGGACACCTGTGGCACATTTTCCTCCTTGGCTCTTGATAAAGGTCAAAATATGAATATTAAGCCACAAACCAAACCAAGCTAACAAGGCTGTGGCTAAGTGTCACTTTAAGGCACTGGCTAAGAAGGCTTTTTCCTTTATCGCTCACATGCAAGTTGGCTAGAAATAATCTTTGTCCTGGTTATAGGGAGAAAGCTCCAGCACTGGGAGGCCGGCTGGATTCTCATCCCCCTGGAGCTGTGCCAGTGCTCACACCTCCTTCGTGCCAGTGCCATTGCTGTGGGTGACGTTCATTAAGGTATCATCAAAGCTGGATCATTTACAAATAATTGCTGTGTACTAATTGGTTAATGGATGGCATCCTCTCATTCATTTGCTAAAATTATAGGACTCATATTTATCAAAAATTTGCGGCGCAAAGCAGCAAACCACATCCAACAAAACCAAGAGGAAATACATCACAAATGAAACAGGATGCACCTGGGAGAGGGTGTCCTGAAAGCACAGGTGTGGGTTCAGCAGATAGGGCGTTTCTAATTAGCCCTGAATGGTTCATTTTCACGGATAGGTGTATATCCACATAGGTAAATGTGTAGTGCTTTGATGGTGGTGGTTCTTTGTTGTTGTTGCCAGCAGATGTCTCTCTTGATTATTGCACAGCACTGAATTGAAATCTGATTTACTGGTCGTGGACAGCAGGGAAGTGCCTCATTCCAGCCCTCCCCAAAGAACTGCAATCCTGCTCTGTGCAGGAATGTATCGAGGCAAGGTACCCAAGGGTGAATATGCACAGATGTCAGTGCCATGAAAAATAATAATAACGGAATGATGTGCTCCAGGAAAGACAATTTGAGAAATACCTCGTTTGATTTGTCTGCTGAAGGTTATTACAGAAAAAAGTGAGGGCTCAGGCAAAGCTTGAATAACCTAGCTGAAAGAAAAATCTCTTACCTAAAGCTGAGAGAAAACATCTCTGGTATAATCATGAAATTACTCAAGTGCCATTTTAGATCATTTTCCCCAATTCATATTCTGAGCTGAAATAATAAAGTAATCTGAGTAGGGGTGGCAAATGGGTATTATAACCTTTTATAGTTCTGGCCTTTGCTAATACTGAAATAAGTTTTTGAGTGAGAAAGAGGAATTTGAGGAGCAGTTTGAGCAGAGTGGAATTCGACTGAGGCTGGTGTACAGTAGGGGAAAGCCTCTCGGGGGTGGCTGCTGAGGTGCCGAGAAGATGAAGGCAAGGCTAAAGTTGTCTTTTATCAGCAGAGGGACAGGCCAAAATGTAATGTGTTTGAAATTCCAGCTGCCCTGATGAGTGGCAGAAATTCTGACATGCTGAAAAGGATGTCAGAGAGAGGGGCAGAGGCTGGAGAGAGAGAGAGAGAAGTCACAGTGGAGGTTCGCTCGTTACGGAATAGAGTTTGGCAAGTACATGTGGAAAGTAATTAATTAGTATATGTTGCAGAAGAAGTGGTCTGAAAATAAAGATTAAACCAGACAAGGATTCACTAGGGACTTTCCCCTTGTTAGCAGAGCCTGGTGCTTCAGCCTGCTGCTGAGATAAAGGTTCACAGGAAGGATAAGGAACGTCAGAAACAGGAGGGATTATTGAGTGGGGAAAACAGGGCAATGGAAAGAGTCCAATTTTGCCATGCCAATTGAAAAATGAGGTGGTGTGTCCAAGCAAGCATGTGCAGCATTAGCAGGCTCCTAAAAATACATCTTACTGAAAGGCAAATGCATTTTACACCCAGCTCCCTCATTAATGGTTGAGGTGGGGTGTGGTAAGGGCACAGATTTATTTTTCTAGAGGCAGAGCCAAGGAATTCTCCCCAGTGCATCCTCTTCAGGTGCAATATGAGTACAGTGCTGGAGTGGAGGATCTCATCTGCCACCTGACATCAGTGTTTAGTGTAGGAGAATTTTTTCTATTCAGACATACACTTCTGGAGAATCAGTTAGAAATGAAGCCTGATAGAATCCCTAAAGAAACCTGCTGTGTATTTTTAAAGGGTTTTTTTTAATGCAAACCCTTTAGGAAACAGTGACACATTTCCTAAAATGTGTCACAATTAGGAAGTATCTATCCTTTTGGATAGATACTTCCTAATTGTGTATTCCTCAGTATTCTGAAGTATCTATCCTTTTGGAACCAGAGGTACAGATACTTCAGAAAAGCTCTGCTAGAAATAAATTCTTTTACTGTGTTTTGTATTACTTTTCAAGTTCTTTTAGTTTCCTTTATGAAAAGCTATTTCTCTTTCATTGTGAGAGTGTTTCTGAGGGAAATACGTATCTGATATCAACAGATTCCACATAGGGTTGTTTCAGGGATATTTGTAGTTTCTGAAGGCACAACCTCCATTATAGGGAAAATGAAAGTTCTCCTTTTTTAATGAACCACACAGTATAAGAACAAAGAGACCCTTGATAACTTAGCAACAAAGAAGAGGGAAGAGAGTCTTATTTGTAAGCCTGTAAGCAGAGATCTTTTGAGTGTAGAATCCTAGATATGAAGAAGGAAGAAAAATCCTGGATTTTTAGGCAAATTACCTTTAAGATAAAGGCAGAATATATGTGTCCATTTTCCCAGCTGGCTTTGAAAATGTCACTTGTGGGGTTTGTGGCTGCAAATCTAACCTTTAAGCTGCTGCATCCTGTTGCTCTGCATACCCCACGAAATGGTGGAACATCTCTCTCCAAACACAAATTGATTTGTTGGAAGCTGTGTTTCTGCACAGCTGCTCAGACCTTATTCCACTTGTGTGCATGGTTGTACACAGTGAATACTGCATAAATGACGACTGTGGGTTTCGGTGACAGGAAAGGATAAATAATTGCTGATAAATAACTGGGTAAAATTGCTGATCATGACATTAACACTGCTTTACTGACTTGCCCATGCTTTGCTGGGAGGGAGAAACTTCTTGCTTTCAGCACGTTCTGTGCAAATCCAAGTCATTTGCCTTTAAGTAGCAATCTGCCTCTGGAATTAGGACAAGAGAATAAGGACACCGCAATCACAGCTTCCTGTTTTGTCAACCTTGCCTGGATCTCATTTTGTTTCACCCTCCCTGAATAGCAGTAATGCACTAATAATCAGCACATGTTCAATGCTGCTGTGGATTTTATCATATGGGGAATGGTGTCTGGGCTTTAACAAATGGGTGGTCAATTAATTTATGGCTGTTAACAGTGCTGCAGTTTGCAGAGACGGGGAAAGTATCGCTCAAAGAATGCTCAGAATCTCTGCTGAGTGCATCTGATTGGCAAATTTAGAATTATTTCTGCTTTTCTCTAGCGCTGCACAGCAGGTACCACACATAAATCTTCTGTTTCATCCTGTGATGCCTTCAGTTTTTGGAAGGTCTGATCTGCACTGGTCACTCCATGCTCCCTGCTCTGAGCAGGCAGGAGGACGAGGTGGCCTCTGGTGGCCTAATCCCCCCTAAATAATCCCACTAGAGACTTCCTTGAGCATTTTCTATCATAAGAAACAACTTTCTGTCCCATTTCTTGTGATGACAACTGTGCAAACAAGCTGTGCAACACTGGTGGTCCTTTGCTGCTTTGTTTGTTAGTAAATTGAACTTTGAAACCGACTTAGATAGTCTAAACATTGTATTGAATTTGAAGTGAGTGGGAATATTTTTATTGCCGTCAAAAAGGTTTAGATCAGACTTTCTAAACTTATTGTAAACATAGTAAAAATCTCTTAATTTTTATGCAATTGCACTTAAAAAGATATCCTTTACTAAAATGACCTTTTTATAGGGGGGAAAACCCTGCTGGAAAATAGTATAAACCCCACATTTCGTGTGAAACATCAGCTTTAATAGCTACTTGGATGGTTTAAGTAATTTATGCTGATTGATATTAGAAATCAGTATGTTTTTTACCATCTGAGATATTGTTAATCTTTTATATTTCCTTTATGAAGTTAAAGTAGATATACATCTGGATATAGACACTTCCATTTATATTATTTTAGCACCCTAATCTATTTTTTGATTTCTGTGCTGCACGAAAATATCAAGTTAAAATAAGCCTGATTTAGAAAGCCTTGTAGTATTATTTATACTGTGTCCTTAGAAAGATAATTTCTGTAATGTTTTGTCAAATCTTTTATGTAGTATATAAAATTTACTTGTGAATTATTTGATGATATGACTCCTAAACAGTACCAGAAGTGTGATACAAAGCAAGACACAAGAAATGCTAAACAAAAGATACCATTATTCGAGGTTTCGTTCACATTAAGATGTATCTAAGTAAATATTATTTCTTTGACCTTCATAATTGTGTTCTATGCTCGTGTATAACTTTTATATGATTTTTATCAGTGTATGTGAACTTCATGTGATACTATATTCCAGTAACTTTTGCCTGAATAGTTCTAATTTAATAAATATAATTATTTATATTTTAATAATATTAAATAATTTAATAAGTATATGAAAAATTTAATAAATATATGCTGCTGTCACAGTTTATCATGATTTGTAATTATTCATCTAAACTTTCCTTGTCATTTTAGGCTAAAGTACCCAAAGCTCCTTTTTTAAAGCTTTTTTTAAAGTGACAATGAAAACCGGTTGGGTAATTGCAAAAAGGTTGAAATACACACAATTGAACACGGTGTCTGCCTATACAATTAATGCAGTATTTAGAATTTACAGCTGTTTTGAGGATCAAAGCAAACACACTGGTTATTTCTGTGGTTCTAATGAGATACACTACAGGGAAATGTATTTTAAGGTTGCTGCTTCTCACAGGAAAGAACACAGCACTTGTAATGAAGTCTTTCCAGGAAAAAAAAAGAAATCTGCATAGGTGAGGTGGTGTTTTCCTTTCTGGGAGCACCCAGTCGACAGCGAGCCACGGATGTGTTTGAAAACATCAAAGGAAGGCTGAGGAGGCAGTGGGAGCTGGGTGATTTGAAGGTATTGATGCCTTAAGTTTTAGCTTTTATATTTTTCAGATTCTGTGATGTTTTAGTGTGCAGTTCTGGGCTTCACATTAAGTAAGGTAAGCTCTCTTCACAGAGTAGGTGAGAAAATAAATTCCTTTTCTAGCTTGAGACCAAGGACAATAGACACAACTTCCAAGCCCAAGAACAAAAGCAGTGGTGAATTGAAGAGTGAAAAACAAGGAGGATGGAGCTTCATAACCTGATGCTATCACAATTAATCCCAATATGCAAATGGACCAGAACTTATAAAAGTGTGGGACCTCGTGACTGGGAGTCCATTTTGTGACCATTTTGGGTTCATCTTGGGTGTGGCCCAGCCGGGCTCTTGTGCTGCCCAGCTGTGCCCATGGAGGCCTTTTAATAAATCCCTGCTTTGTCCTTCTGCTCTGTCTGGTCTCTGTTCCAGGTCAGCCTCCAGAAGGCATCAGTTCGAGGATGACAGGGAGCCCTGGCTGTTCCTTGAGACAGGGAATGGTTGGGAAAGACCTGACCAGGATAAGAAAGAAGTCATCTTGCTTTTTAAAAGAGCAGTATGATAGGAATAGCCTTGGAATATGGTAATTTTGATTCAAACTTGGAGCATGTTGCTGAGCTTTACTCTAAGATGCCCCTGAACACCTAGAGATGTGCAGGGCTCTGTTTTTTGCTATGCCATGGTTGGGCTGTTTGAGGCTTCTTGGAGCAGTTCTGCTGCAGTTCCCCGTTGTCGTGGCAAACTCTGACCTCTGTTGTGCTTGGGAATGTGACACTTAGGATGGCTTTGAACCTGCGTGAGTAATCAATGTGAGTTTTTGTGTTCTTTATCACTTCATACACACTGCAGTTAATTTGTAGTGCCTGTGCTGATTCCTAGGTTGTTGCTAACTGCCTTTTAAGCAGTTACCCATTTTTTTTTTCTGAGTATTTTTAAAGTGAGAAGCCAATTATCTTTTTTATTCTTTTATTTATTTTTAAATTTTTTTTTTTTTACTGCAGTTAGGATCAAATGAGGTAACAGAATTCATCAGCACCAAGAATGGAGGAAACCTATTACAGCTCTGTTTTGATGTGACATAGGCATGTTTCATTTGAAAATCAATTGTTAAAATGTGTTAAATTTTCAAAAGCAGAGCCAAGGCCCATCCCTCTGACAATGCAGCTACCTTGGCTTCTTGCCTGGCTAAAGCTGGAATCTTTAGTCATTTCACAGTACACCAAGTTACTAAATCAGAATTTAACCCAGAAGGAATTTACAAGAATCAAAGGCAATGGATGAGATGGCACCAGCTACCAGTTCCCATCTGAAAAACACGGTTTGTAAAACTGCAGAAAAAGATGAGAAATAGGAGAGAGACAGAATTCCTGCCCTGTGCTGCATATTTCACTCTACTGCAGCCCTTGCACACACAGCCTTCGCTGTTGTTTCAGCTGGATGGGAATAACGTATGTGAAAATAGAGAATACAGCCACTGTCATCCTCCTTTCCTGCCAGCATTGCTCCCTTCTTCCAGAGGAGGACTGAGGTCCAATTGACATCCTGAGGAGTATTTTACCCACTGCCTTGTGGGCCACAGATGCCTTTTGTGAGTGCCCCTGGGCTGTGACCTCCAGGGGTCACGGGGTCCCCGCGTGTCTCGTAGTGGCTCTGCCTGCGGCACCGGGGGCTGGAATGCTGGGCACGAGCCACAACCCTCCCTGGCCTGGCTCCCTTCCCAAGCAGTGTTTCTAGACTCACTGGGACCTGAGGCCACTCTGTGTGAGGATCACCTTGGATTAAAGGAGGGTACACGCCTGTAATTCCCATTTAATTTTCAGGAGGGGGCTGCTGGAGCGTTGCTGTGATGGGAGACCAATTTCCAGCTCCAGCCTTCTCTGCAGCTGACTCGGGCTCGGTGCAATGAGGTTTATGGGCAGTGCTGCAACACATGGAGTTGTGCACCTTCCTGAATTTCTGTTCCAATTTTCCACGTGTGATGTACAACAGCAGTGTCTTGTGTGTTTTGGAACAAGCAGCTCTGCACAGCCCAGCGGAAAAACTGGTTCCCAACTGGGAGGTCCAGTGCCCCTGCCATGGCCCAATTTTCTGTGTAGATGCACCCCAAGTGGTGGAATTGCTTGTTCTAATGTTAATTTTTTCTCTGGTTTTGAGAAGGCTTTTTCCCTGGTCTTTTTTTAATCTGTGTTTCCTTGGATTATTTCTAGATTACACTCCTGTACTGTAAGAGGCTTCCCCAAGTTTGTGCATTAATTTATGAGCTACCTCCCACTGAGAGTGTTTCCTGCAGAGTCAGAACTCTTTTTTTCAATACAAGAGAGACTGAAAACTTTAAATGAGGCTTTGATAAAAGGAGAACTATAAAATAAGTATTATTTTTAAAGAGAAGAATTATTTCCCTTGTCTTCTGCTATCAGAAAGCTCAATGCCTGATTTCCAAAACACAGGGAGCTTGCAATCTCTAGCACTAACAACTGCAGGTCCCAAAAGATCAATAATAAACAAACATTTACAGTCAAATCTGACAGTTTCATTTTTAGAAGGAACTCTGTGTGTGTAGAGAATGAATCTCTGCTGTTTAAGTTAATATTTATTGTCTGGCTGCCTGTCTCCCTTTGCTTTAGTGATGCCAAGAACAGAGAGGTTTATGGATATTCGTGTCCTTTCTTCTGCTTTCTGATGCTTTAAAAATAACCAAATAATAAACTAAATATGGAAGGTTGGGCACTGGGCTGTGTTTCAGACGTGTTGCTTGTTACTGGTTTCCTTTCAGTAGACTAAACACAAATGACATTTCGTTCCACCAGATCAGGAAGGTACAGGCTTTGATAATAATAATAATAATAATAATAATGATGATGATATAGAGGAGAAATCACCCTACACATTTCCTTCTCCATGTGCTAATTTGCTAATTGGCAGTTCTTGTCTGTTCTCTATGTTTGTTCAGTGTCTGGCACACGTTGACTTTGATATCTCAGTATTTATTATTGATAACTACAATGCCATGTTCAAGAATGTAGAACGCGTAAGAAACAAATGAATTTTTAGCTCCTCTTTAAAGATCCTGTTTTGTTTCCTCTCTGATCTGCAAACATTTCAAGATACTTACTATTATGTGTTATTAAAAATTCCAGGGAACAGAGTTACCATCATCCACTCTAGATTTATCTAAAAATAAGTGAATTCTGGAAAAAAGAAAAAAAAGAAGAGGATATTTGTTGAATCATAAATTGAGTAAAGAATGAAACTCTACAATACTTACGACATAGCTCTAGATGTACAATTGTTAGAACTTTATCAAAATGTACAATTAATGTGGATTCTTTCTGTTCAGTGGAGATAATAAATTAATAATTTTTCAGCAGGTGTCTGCTGAATTAAAACAGGAAGCAGCAATTTTGTTTGGCGATAAAATTAGTTACTTAAACCAGTCCTGAACATATTTCCATGACTTTAGCAGTTCCAAGCCATTGCTAGAAAAGTGCTCTTCATGTTAAAGTCCCAAGAGATTAATGGTTTTTCTGGGTGGGTACTGTGTCATGCATATTAAGAGCTACATTTGAATATTTCTGCATACTCTAAAGGATGTATGACAAATGTTGCCCCGTGTATAAATGACCCAGGGGAATAATGGTTGTGAAGACTTCCCATTTTAGAATCCAGAGTATTTACTGTTACTATGGTGAATGATGTTGTAAAAATGCTTAAAAATAGAGTTGAGGGGTAAAAATGATCTTCTTCCAGTTGTCTCTATGAAATGAGAGTCACCCTTGCTGTCATGTGACCACAGACACTGGGGCCCCAATCATCAGTGATTATTTCTCCTCTTCTAGCAGGTGCCACCCAGAAAACCCAAGGCTGGTGGGGTGTGTACTCTTTTATTACCTCGATTTTCTTGCTTATTTCCTCAAATACACTGGTGGAGCTGTACCAAAAAGTGGGATGCAATGCCTTGTTCTGCCATTTGCTGTACTGGAGGCAGGGTTGGAACCTTTGAAGGGAGGCATTATATGTTATTTACATAAGCACTGGTTTTGTTCAGCTTCTGCCATCAACTCCTCTCTGTGCTCCTTCACTTGAAATTCATGCTCGTGTCTGATAACAGTAAGCATAGAAAGTATTAAAAGATATTTCCAAAGCAGAGCACAATCCAACAATTAACAGACAGTTGGTGGCAGGAGCAAGGCAGAAAAGTAGAATAGTCACCCCAGGTATCTTCAAAAAGATCAGAGAATCCTCTCATCCTTTCAGGCTGATATTTATAGACTTCGCCTCTTGACTTAGGACACAGGTTACTCTGGGGTTTTTCTCCCTTTTTTTCAGTTCATCTGAAACCTTTCTTTTCCAGCAAAGAATAAAGTTCAGGTAAAACATGACTTTTTACTTGACCTTTTCACTACAGAGGATTGTACCAGGTTTGGTGGATTCCTGGTATTCTCCCTGGAAGATAAGCCTGGGTCACAGAGATATTTTTTTTTTTTTTTTGAGTGAGCTTTTGAATCTGCTGGACAAGAAGGTCCGTGAAATTTTAGAAATGACAGAATGGCCGAGGCCAGGAAAATAACTTCAAAATCTTTTATTGTTCTGTTATTCACACTGATACTTGCAACTAGTTTTTATAGAGGAGCATAAAAGTGGCTTGAATGGAATGCCAAATCAAAAAATGCATTGCATGAAAAACAGAGTTAATTAATTTTATTGAATATTGATTCAGAAATCTTCTTTCTGATTACTCAGTTATTAACTTCTTCCAGTCAAGATGGTCAGAAAAGAAGAGGTGTAAGTGTAGTAAGCCTTTACCTCTACTGTATGAATACTGCTCACCTTTTTGTCACTCTGTATTGAAGAAAAGGTTTTTACATGTCCCAGATTTTGTATTTATGTCTTCTTTATTTTCTTTTTTCTAAAATTTATTCGGACTACAATCATATGTAGCAGGCTGGATTATGGATAATCCAGTCTGCTACATATGATGCTAAATCCAGTGCTAAATCCTGTACAAACATTCATGAAAAAGCCAACTCTTTCCTAAAAACCCTTTGTCCAAGTGATTATCACTTGTGCGACAATTATTACTTTATTACATGCACTCTGCCAGAAGTTATTTTTTCTGTTGTGATAGAGCTCACTGCTCTGCACCAGAATAATTTTGTGTATTACACATAATTTATTCCTACCCCAGCACATTATTAATAATTAGCATAATCTGCATCACAGTAATGCCAAGAATTACCAGTTGTAGGCCAGAAAGCTGTTGTGCTCAGTGCTGTTAAAACACACCACGGCAGCAGTCCCAGGCAAGACAAGGTTTTCATGGAAAATCTTCATGGCTGAATGGATAATAGGTAGGATTGGAAGCCAGTAATTCTTGTTTTCTGGTTCTGCTTCTGCCACTGATTCACTGTGTAGTTGGTGCCATCAGAGTTACTGCAGATGTCTGTGTGAGCCTGTTTTTCTTGACATAAAATGGGATTAATTCCCTGTCACGTTTGGTCGGAGAAGAAGAGCAGATAATGCATTATATGTGTAAGATAGCTTTTGTGAGCTTGTAGGAAGGGACAGTGATACAGAAATTCAGGCTGGGGGTTCGAGTGAGGGGTCAGTACTCATCCATCAGGGCCCTGGGGTTATTTTCTGCAGAGCTGCTGCCCAGCCAGTCAGCCCCTTCCCTGAAGGGATTCGCAGGACTGGTCCAGCCCACGTTCTGGGCTTTATATCTGCCTTTCTTGGACTTCATGAGGTTTTTGATGGTTTTACCTCCAGCTGGTTGAGTTCCCCCTGAGTGTTTGCCTTGCCTTTGAACTCCCCCCTCTTTGGTGTCACTTTCCAGTTTGTCCATCCTACTGATGGTGTGGGTGTGAAAGCCCAGCTCTTCTCCCAGTGTGGGTAAAAGCTCTTTTCCAGCATTTACACAAACATGCTACTCCAAACCCTTAGAAATTATGAAAACTGATAAAATCCCTCTACACATTTGTCCAGATTCCACACAGGCATTGTTTTTATTCCAGGATTTTGGAGCTGGCAGCTCTAATTGAGGGACGGGAGACAGCCCAAGCCCCCAGGTTTGGACTGGAGCTGAGCTGCAGCATTTGTGTTGGGGCATCCAGTCTGTTTAAAGCTGACAGAACTCTGAGACAGCTTAGGTGACAGCATAACCTGTGACAGCAGAACCTGTGACAGCAGAACCTGTGACAGCAGGTAACAGGAACTTGAGGGGTATAAAGTGGCCCCACAGGACAAATTTAATATGAGAAATACAGCTATCAGCCACAGCACTAGGGGATGCCCGTGGTGTGCATGGCCACAGGCTGGCGAAATTTGTGTCTGCAAGAGGAAAAAGGTGATTTTAGAGAGGGGGGGCAGTTCCTTCACCTTGCTAACAGCCTGTCTACACCAGTCCAAAGGTGATTTATCCAGGGTTGCAGGGTTGAACACTTCGCTCTGTTAGCCATGCTAAAATGAAGTAAAACTTGATTATACCAACAAAAGCAAAGGAAATGCACAGTCATATATAACACGCCTGATCCTCCCTCCTGCCTTTGTGCTCAAATGTGACTTTTTTAAAAAAAAAAACATGGTTGAGGGGAAGAAAGGAAAGAGGGACATTTTGAGAGCTCCTGTCTGCACACAATGGGGAGATTTAGAAATCAGGTTGCTGCCTTAACTCTGCCAGTTTAAGCCAAAGCCACAGGGATATTATTTCTGACACTGCGCAGTGGATTATAACTTCAGCTCCCATTACCTCTAATGGGATCTTTGCTCGCAGTCTGCCACTGCTACAGCAATGAAATTTGTCCCTTAATGCTATTTTGCTATTCCAGGTTTTTGTATTTAATTATATTATATAATAATTTGTTGCAGCATCTACACGATTCCTTTAGGAGTGCACTTGAAATGCTTATGAATTTTTATAAACACAAGCTGTGCATCACTTCAGGTCTCTCACTGCTTTTGTAAACTATCCTGCCTTAATACAGCAACACTTTTTTCTCCTTTGCTGGGTGAGCACCATCTTTTACAGTGTGGCCATTTTGAAAAGCACAAGGATACTAATGCTGAGAAGCCCAAACCTCTTGTTATTGCATTTATGACTTGTAAGAAAAAAACACTCAGTTGTTACAGCTGGCTCCCACTTGAGTCAAATGCAAGACTGTTCTGATTTTTACATGAACTGATTTACATCTTGCTGCTTTTTTCTCAGACATGGAAGTAAAGTGAACTGATCTGCACAATGCCAAAATCGTGAGATATATCTAAAAATTATTGTGTCTGAGTTACACACCAAACTCCATGCAGGCTGTCATCAGCTCTACAGCCCTGCAAAGCTAATTTCTCAGAAAGATAAAAAATGAATGCGACCACGCTTGCTCTTTTCCTCCTGCAACTTCATTTTCTTGTCTTCTCTCTCTCTCTACATGTGTATATGTCGGGTGTAGAGAGAGATTTGTATGACTAAAATTAAAAAAAACCAAAAAAACCAAACGATTTATTATTCTCCTTTCAATTTGCTTGGGAGGCATTGCTTTCTGGGGACACAGTCTGTACTGAACAGAGTGTTCTAATTAAGTAGCAGAAGGCAGATCAACCCAGTTACTTGAGACTTTGCCACAGATGCATTAATTGTTTACACATCACGTTGTTTTCCCCCTCCTTTGTTTTTGAGCCATCTAATATCCACAGGTGACCCCAGCTAAGGCCTCCCAAAAAAGGGGGTGTGATGTGCTTAACTGCTCCCCCCAGCCTTGAGCAAAACATGCAGAGCTCTGTGTGTGTTAACATGGAAATGCCACAGCCCAGCCTATGTGATCTGGAATAAACCAAATGATGCTTTTTTTCGTGATCTGCGTTGCTTTTTAACTCCCTCAGCTCAACATTTACATGTGTGTTTTAAAAGAACTATTGAAATATTGGATAAAAAGGTCTTCTAAGAGCAGTGCCTCTGGCAAGCAGAAAGAAGCAAATTTCTCATGAAAGAGTCTGTATTTGGTGTGATTTCTATCTCAGACTGACAGGATGCAGAAGTTTAGAGAGGATGGCTCTGTGTGATTTCACTTAGTCCACCATTGCTTTGTTTTAAGTAGAAGTATTTCTGATTATTAGTGGAGCACTAACTCAACAGGGTACTACCTGCAGTGAACTGGGACTTTGTTTGGGAGTGTTCTCAGAATAAATAAAAGGCTTAACTCTGGTGCCTGGTGCCAAGTAGTTAATTTCTTCCAGGGAAAGAAACAAAATAGTAAACCACTGTACCATGTGAGTAAGTGTGGTATGATTTGTTATTAGATTTTAAAGTTTGATAGATTTTTTTCTTCATATCTCTACCGTCAAAGAGGAAGGTAATTATATTTATATAACTGAGGTAGAAATGGTTGCATCAGGTTTTGAGAGAAGTTAAGAAAGAACACACCATTATTCTTGCTTTAAATTTATTACTTACAACTTAATAAAAACAAGAGTAGTTGATTTAATGTATTCGTGTACAACGAAACCCACTGCATGCCCACATTTAAATACCTGTTAAAGGAATTCTGTAAAATACTTTGCTAACTCATAATGAGAACTGATAACCATAGTCTCCTCTAAAATGCTGATAACTAAAGTGCATTTACACAGTGTCTATGTATTATTTAAAGGTAATATACTGCTGTTGCACAGGCAGATGTCTGCACTATGTCAAAACCTCTTTATCTCTGCTTTGCTTTTTGTACTTTTCTCCATTTTCAGAAACCAAACTTTCTGTGTATTACTTACATACCTAATTTTGAAGATTTTCTTTAAAAGTTATATGCAACATTATTAAATCTCTGTCTTCAGAGGGCTGATATTTTCTCAGTGGCACTCCTTCTCGATAGCTTCTCTTTTGGATATCAATCTTAAATTACAAATTAAAAGTTAAAGATATTTCAGGAACTGGTGAGAATTCTGAACCATATTTTATTGAATGTGCCACGATTTGCCTTGATCACAGGCCCTGAAATTTTCCATATGCTAAGGAATACACAAATTATTGAAAGAAAACAAAGCACAAGGAAATTCTAGCCACTAAAACTCAGGGAGATAAGCAATTTCATGAGTATCACAGCTCGAGGAAAGCATTTTTAATTCCCTTACTGAAGAACTGATTCTCTGGTCCTACCTCATCGCCGTGGCTGCAGTAATGACCACGTCTGGGGTAAAGTACTCAGGGTGGCTGAGAAAATGAAGATTTGTTATTCAGCACTGGAATTATTGAAGCTTTGGGGAGCTAAAAGGCAAGATTTTTACTGAGTGAATCCATGCATTTAGAATTCCACCAGTCTCAAGAATAAAAGCAGTTGTATTCAAGCACTGGAGAATAAAAAATTGTTAAATTTAAATAACAGAGAAAAATACCATTAATAATTTAAATAGCTGTTGTTTAAAAGTTAAAAATTGGAGTAAGCACTTTTCCAGTAGAGTAAAGTTTCTGGCCTGCAGGAGGTGAAATGTCAACCACAACTCTTGAGTTCCTCTTCAGCACTAAAACTCCCAAGTGTGAAGATCTGCAAGAAGATGTTTATTTCATAAAAAGTGCAGTATGAGAAGAAGCATTGTTAAAAGACCCCAAACCAACAGGTAAGGGACGTGTATTTCAATACAACTGTTTCTTGAAAATTAAGGAATTGCACAGCCAATTTTTTATTTAAAAATAATTTATTAACTCTATTCCAACTCACATGTCCCTGACACTGTAGTTTCACAGAGTGTTAGAACAAAACAACAAGTGGATGAATTCATGTCAATTTGATTTTTAGTCTTTCAGATGGTTTCTGTTCTACCTATTTTCTCCAATTAAGACATCTAAAGGAAGAAAAAACCCCCAAAATTTTCAGAATGACTAACTTTGAAGGGAACTTGGAACAATAATTCATGTGAAGTCATTGTAAAGGACTTTATTATTCAGTCCATTGTCTGTGAGCTTAATACATCTATGCCCTGCATCAGAAGATATTTTTACAGGTAACAATGCATGGTAATTACTCATTAATCATAGAAAAATAGTTTATATGTGAGCTTCTCAGATAAAAATCAGCCATTCAATCAGATTAAAGACTTCTGTGCTGCAGACCTTTCCTCTGCGGTTAATGGTTTAATGGTTTTGATTTTCCTGTCTATTGTCAAAAACTGAACTTGGGGAATCTCAACAACCGAGCTGGATTTAACATTTTCAAATTTTCCTTTCTCAGATGTTTTGCAAATTTTGTGGTCTGCAGTTATTTGCCAACCACTTTATTGCTCTTTAAATTGACAGCTCTAAATCCCGTGGGAGATGTAGATACGCGGAAACAAAATAGGATGGTGCTAATTTTCAGTGTCTGGGTGGGAGACACAGATCACGCTTCCTTTGGGGCTTCAGTCCCTGGTGTAGCTTCAGTCATGCAGATAGCTGACCTAGCTGTGACTGGCACTAATGGCAATTGCACCAGACTCCTGTGGGCTGGCTGGAATTGTTCCATGGAGCTGGAGCGCTGTAAGGGGTCCTGAGTGATGGGATTTGCTGGGTTGGCTTTGGAGCACAGCTAGGAAGGTGCCATGGATGGGAGATACTGAGGGGGCAGTGTAGGTGGGGACAAAATGCACCCCATTTTTCAGCACTGCGAATATATTTTGGCTTTTGCTGTGGAGAGAGTGTTGAGGACACGTGTCTTGTCTTCTCTAAACAGAAGCCATGCATGTTGTGGCTGCTGAGTGGGAAAAAATGAAATGTGGGGTAGCTGGTGGCTCCCAGAGGCACCAGTCCTGCCGTGCTGGATGGGGAGCACACACAGCATCCTGCTGGAGCCAGGAAGAGCCAGGGCAGGCGTGCCCTCAGGTCCTCGCTGCCTGGTTATCACAAATTGATTCACAAGTGTCGAGCCAAACAGGCAATTTGAAAGGCATACCCATCGTGTGATAAGGCAGCACTTCTGAAACGCCAGGAATTGTTTAAATCGCCGCTTCTGAGAAGGGTAACTTTTTTTTTTTTCCCCTAGCAGTGAAAATGTGATTTAAACATTTTCTGTCCAGATAAGGAAACATCATTAATTGTGAATATAAGCAGGATGTGCAAGATATCCACTCCCGCTTTTTTGTGTGCTAATGTCATCTTTGAATAATGGCTTCTGCTGAAAAATCTTCTTCTTAACAGTGTTTGTTCACATTGTATGGCCAGGCTTAGCTGATATTTCTCCCCTCTTCCCAGATTTGCTGTATGTGTAGTTGTATTTGGTGCCATAAAATGAGAATTTAGGGATTATGGGCTTTTTTCCCTATTTATTCCAATTCAAAATCTGGACAGCCTTAAAGGAGAAAGTCTTTGTTTCTCTAATGGGCAGAAATGCAGGTTGCATCCAGAGTCTGAAAATCAAACTGAGTTTTTTAGCAACCCTAATAATAGGTATCTGGCAGGTTAGGTTCTACATCATCACATCTGTTCAACTCAATTATCACCAGATTTAATGTGGTGGCAGGTACAGATAAGTGGGTGGGGTTTTGGTTCTGTGATTGGAATTTGGCTGACAATTCTGTTTATTCAGTGGAGGGCTCTTCCGCAGTTTCCCAGAGCTGTTTGTGACTCTACAGAGCTGAGAACAGCAAAATTTGTGAGAAATGGTTTTCATTAGAGCACACTAGCTAGACCATGCTAGGACTGTGAGAGAGGAGTAGCCTGCAGAGAAGAGAATTTCTTTCCTTCTGTTGGTGAGAAGTCTGCCCGGCCCTGAGCTACAAGGAATTTATGTATCTATTCAGAACTTCTGAATCTCTGATTCCCAAGGAGGCCGTGGCCTGTTTCTGCCAATCTATTGTAGGGCATTGTGTCTTTGTACCATGGGACTGGGTTATTTTGAGTGGCAACTGCTATTAGCTGTCCTGGGGGTCATGTTGGCATCAAACTGTGAGAATCCAGGAGGTACAGAAGTTATTTTTCCTTTTTTTGTGCCATCTTAAGTATGCCTCAAAGCTCTGAGTTCATCCCACTGAAGCCTTACAAGCCTCACTGTCTCTGTTAACTTCTCAACAAGGATAAAAGGCATCTGGCTGAAACTTTCTGGCATCTGAAGTGAGACAGAATGGATTTGGTGGTGCATTATGACAATTGGACTTTCAATATTTGGTATTCTTCATGAACATGTACATAAGCAGTTTTTGGCATGTAAAGAAGAGGCGAAGTCATCGGTTTTCAAAAGTAGAGAAGACTGGCACTGCTGGGCAAACAAGATGCTGTAAAAACCTTGAAAACAAAAATCACCGTGCATAGTGCATCTCACCAAACCTTTTGTGTCCAATAGTCATAGAAAACAGAGTTTGGAGTTTATGCTCCAAGTGGCTCATCCATTAAGGCCACATTGGATTCCAGTGGGAATTTTATCTGCTTGACTGGCTCAAAGAGGTGGGAGCTGCTGCACTGTATTAACTGTGTCTCTGGTACTGCTGCTGAGTCCACCCTGGTTCCAGCAAGCAGGAAAGTGTTCCAAGTTACACCACAAGGTTCCAAGTACAGGTGGAGGCTAAATTGCCCAAAAAAGAACATTTTCAGAGGGCAACTTGCTAGTATTGATCACCACTAGAGCCCTTCCTTGTATCATTTTTTCTAAATTACTCACCTGTCTGGATTGTCAGGACATAAGGCTCCGAATGAGGTGGATGTGCTGTTTGAGTAACAAAAACACTGTGGGTTTTCAAATTAGCACAATGTTTTGTAAAAGGGCATTTGGTTCTACCAGCAGCCATGTCTTGAGGTGAAAATAGCCATCACCAGAGCATACCACTGAATTTGCTGAAGGTTCAGAAATAAGTTCAAATGGGAAATGAAAAGGTTGAATGGTTCCTTGTGCCACTGATGACGGGGTGGTTAAGCAGGATCAAGTGTTTCTCTCCTGCTGAGGTGCTGGACTTGTTTTGACCTCTGTGAAATTTGGAAGGGAATCAAGACCACTCCAATTCATGCCTGGCTGCAGCACTTCTGTGTGTGCCATCCTTGTACTGTATAAATATATCTTGACACTATCACAAAGATGAAGTTAAAGTTCACACGCTATTTTCTGCACTTCAGAGAAGATTCTGTGTGCAAAAAAGAGGGAAAAACGAGAAAGAAATGCTGCAGAACTCTGCTTCTCACTCCTGTCCTACAGAGTGTTATGGTGTGGGAGAATCATTGGTGCTTGATGGAGCTCACTGGACTTCCCGAGCCTCAGAGCTGGGACAGAGCTGGGGGTGGAATAATGCTGTGGGCAGAGATGTCCTCTGCTGGTTTGTCACCCCCTCACTGCAGCAAACACAACAGGATTTGGGCATTTTTAAAGTATCTGTTTCTGTCACACACAAATGAGAGACAAAAATGGCTGGACTTGGTCATCTTAAAGGTCTTTTCCAACCTAAATTATTCTGTGATTCTATAAAAAGGCTCCATTTGTGAAAATGATCACGCAGAGGCTGAAAAAATAAATGCATAAGGTAGGAAGGGGGGTGTGGGAAGGCAGTGTGATGGGCTAGTATTCTTCACCTGATCAAATTGGAAATTACATCAAAATTCCCATCCTATTAAAAAAAATCCCTCAAAACCCGCAGCAAGTTCCAGAGCCAAAAAAGCAGCCTTTGTTCAGGACAGTCATCTCCAACTTTCAAATGGTTAGAGCATCTGAAATCTAATAATTTCTTTGGCTTTTCTATGAAAGAAGCTTTTTCAGAAAAACAAAGTTTTATCCTCCATTTTCAGATTTCTTTTATCAAATCCAGGTTGCGTTAGAAGAGCAGCTGACTGAGAGCAAAAGGAGAAGATTAAAAAGGGCTACCAGAGAGGAACTTTTCTCAAGCAAAAAAGGGTTTTATTTTTAAATTTGCTTCCCTTCCTGTAAAAGAGATGTAGAAAAAGGAAACAGTGGATAAAAGTGAAAAGAATGGTAATGTTGACAATAATGTGTCTGTATTCACCTTCAGGCCACGTGTGGGATAATCTGTCCATGTGGGAATTCTTTAGGTTATTTTTCTGAGGGTGAGGGGTTTATGTCTGTGCCATGTTGCTTCCAGTGCCATGTTTATAACAATGAATTAAAGAGGGCTAGAGGACGGGTTTGAGAAGTGGCACGTGATCAGCCGTAACATTTAAATGCTTGTATGCTGCATGGCAGGGTTGGGACCCTGCACCTCCCAGTCGATGTAAATGGGGGAATTGGGGAATTGTGTGAATGCTGAGGGACAGCTCCCCACAGCAGGATAGATAAGAACTAGGCTAAGCCAGGGAAAGGGAAAAAGCCTGCTTTATTTACTGCCATAGACATATTTTTTACATTTGGCTCTGCATGGCACGATTTGAGTGAGAAAGGAAGATCCTGTTCTAGCACAGTCTGACCTAATTCCCCAGGTTATTAGGAAATGGAGGCACCAGAAAACCAGGAGTTTTCTGCAGCACCGAAATGGATCTGGGGGACACAGCTGTGTCTTGGACTGACAAAGTGCTGCTCTGAGCTGCCTGTCACCCTGTGCTCCTCCTGCATGCCACAGCTGGTGGCCACCTCCCTGTCCCCAGCCTTCTGCCCAGGCTCCTCAGCCCCCTCTGCCCCAGAACCGTCCTACAGCTACCAGGATTTGCATGTGCAGCTTTATTTCTCTACAGGGGAAAATGTCAGGGGTAAAAAGAATTTCACAACTAGACTGTGTCTCCATCTGAATAGTCCTGCTTTTTGTTTCAGGGATAAACCAGGATGAATTCAAATAAAGTTGTGAAATACTGTGAATGCTGCTTTCTAGCTGATCTCCTGAGGAGAGCCCAGTGCATCAGGATATCTGGCTTTCCTTACCTCATTAAGATTCTTCATTTCCCTCATCACACTGGCACATTCTCCAGCAGAGGTCAGGTTCGTTGTGGAGGTCACAATCGTTTTCTGTTACAGCGTTATTTTCTTTTCCATCATGGAATCTTCCAGTGTGGAAAAAGCAGGGTAAAAATAGACTTTTCTTGCCCTGCAAAAGCATGTTTGCATCCTTCTGTCCTCGCTCAAAATGTTTAATGCTTTATCTCATCTTTCTGTCAGTTCCTGAGTTGTCCCTTCTGCCTCCAGATCTTCCTACTGATAATCTGCCTCTGTCCTGGCTGCATTTTTTGGTCCCCTTACCACCCTTCTCCTCCTGAAGACAAAAAATCAGTGTCCTTTAAACCTAGCCATCTCCTGTAGGGATTATTTAAACACTGAAAATGGTCCTGCCTGGAATGGTGTTTTTAGGAACTCTGTATTATGATTTATTGATAAGTGTGCTGCAAAATTTCAGCTGAAATAGCTGCTTGCCTTGATAAAGGAACATTTTAAATGTATAACAAGGATGTACATTGTAATCTCCTAAAAATGTTATTATGACCTGCTGTTCCAAGATTATAAATGAATTACTTCTGCAGAATCTGTTTCTTCATTGTTTGGTTTTCTACCCACCAGTGCACTTTTAGTGCCTTGTAAAGAAGGTCTAAAATAAAATAAAATTAAATTCATTGCAACACTGACCTGAACAGGACCTTTTGTTCAATTGAATCTGTTACACAGTTCCTTCACAGGTAATTTTTAGTACTTCTGAGTTTACTTAAGTGAAAAATTGCAAAGAGCAATAGCAACAAACAAAAAGCCACAACCCTTAGTATGGGAGGCTTGGAAAATGCGTTATTATTCTGTTTGTACCCAGGGGCTCAGGCCTTGTGCTCTCCAAAGCAAATGGGAGCACTGGGAGCAGAGGCCATCAGGAAGTTTGTTCCAAGTGCCTATTCCTCCTCCAAATTAAGTGCTAGTGCAGATCCACCCTCTCATTCCACGTTATGCCATGCTAATCTTTCTGAGGGGCTTTAGCCTGTGGAAAATCAGTTCTTGGAGACACAAAGGTATTTCACAAATCAATATCTCGATTGAAGAGAAGAGTAAGTGCTGGGGAAATGTGCTCTGCTCAGTTGTGTCCAGGTTGTAGATGGCACATCTGCAGACAGCATATCTCTCAGCTTCTGTGGAAAGTGATGAAATGGAGGCCTCTGTGTCAGACACAGCATTTTTGAACAAGATTCTCACCAGAGATATGGAAAAAGAGCTTAATGCTCTTTATTGACCCCATGCAGCCAGGCTGGGCAGGCCCTTCCTTCACAGACTGGACCTGGAGATCTCAGGGCTTTTGCAGAGGATTTGCTTTCCCTTCAATTTATGCAAACATTCCCCAGGAGACAGCATTTTATCCTTGTCATGCCAACTTGGATGCAAAGTGACTTCCCTCTTATAGTCCCCCCCTGCTTCCCGAGCTCTGCGAGGAGCCGGCTGGGACAATGCCATCGTGGGCACCCCTGCGAGATCAATTTGGCTCGCAGCTGTACTCATTGTCAGCTGCAATTATTGGGGTTAACGTGATTAGTTTCACTTGTGGTATTGGGAAGTATCTATTGCTGCTGCTGGCGATGAGTTCCCCCTTATAAGTTTTTTGCTCAGCTGGTTGATGGCACCAATTGCAATCACGGCAGGTAAGGGAGCAGCTACGTGAGGAAAGTTGGAAATAAAGGCAGAGGGGAGCAGGTGGGTGAAACCTCTTTTACACCAAGTAAAATGCATGCTGGCTGCTTGCTGTAAGAATAGAAAGGACCCCCACAGATAAGATTTTTCTACCTTCAGGTATTTTTTCTATCTAAAGATTGTGGAAAAATAAGGTTTATTTCACTCAAATCAGCCACTGACTAGTGGTGTCAGGTGGGTAATGCCAAAACTCAGATAAGAATGGGTTTGATGTTGATATTTTCCATATCACTCAGGTTCTGGTGGCAAAAGCAAGCTCTTCTCTATGGTATGCCAAATTGCATTTAAGTCTGTTTCATTTGCCATTTTAAAAGAAATAAGAGATGGTGCCCTCTCATTTTTATGAACTGAGCAGGAAAGTGGGATGGATGAATTGTAGTCAAATGTGAGCCAGTGAAGGAGAAATCAGCAATATAAATTAGTTTATTCATACAAAATTAAGAAGACTCAATTTGTTCTGCTGTTGTAGCTTAATAGGGATGTGTGGAGCCTCTCAGATGCCTGAGATTTTAGGGATTAGCACTGCTCCTGGAAAAGGGATTTGTGCCATTGAATGCCACTTACCATATTTCTGTTTAGCACAAAATAGCACAGGGCTTATTACATATAGCATGTTTTTTATCTTTACCTGAGCTGTGTGTGCAATGTATATGCACAGCTGTCCCTTCTCCTTTCTTCTTTTGGCCTTCTTCCTTTTCCTCCCTCTCTCCAGGTATTTGTCTGGCTTCTGCATGTTTTTTCAGTCTTTTGCCCATGCCTTCATCTTTGCACCAAGTATCCACAGCTCTCTCAAGCTGCTAAAGTTGATTTAAAGCTGAAAAGATAAGAAAACAGACAAGAAATATTTTCAAATTGCAGTTGAAGATAAGAAGGGAAACCCCCTTCCTAAGATAATGGGGGTTTTGGAGCACTAACAAACTGGAAATATGTACTTAGCTCTTGATATGGACATTCTGCAGAAAGGACCTGTATGAAAAATGGATTTTATGTTAACTATAAAGAAATCTTCTAACATATAGAAAAGTTCAGTCTATAAAATTTAGTCTTTTGTCCATTTGAATGCATGTAATTCCCATCCAAGTGGCATTTGATCTGGTATGGAAATGAGAAGCACGTTAGGCTTTTGTACAGATTTTGAATTAAATTCCAGCACAGGGATTCGGTTTTAATGAACGTGTCTGTGCAGAAATTGCCAGAGTGTCTCAGGCACTTTTAAATTCCTGTCCAAAATCACCGATTTTATTGGAAAGCTTATAAAGAGAAACTTTGTGAGAAGACTGGGGAGAAGGACTTTGTCCTCTTGTCCTTTTACCCAATCTTACTTTTCAAATTTTGTGATTGCGTTCTGTTGAGCTGTCACAGAATTATTACTTGCAGTTTAGCTTGCTCAAGTTCCTCTCGCAGCCATCCTGGTGCATATCAAATGCCATCAATGGCTTCTTTTTGGTTTCTAAGCTAAGCAAGTGGTGGAGAGGAAAGGATCTTGTGGATGCTTCAGCTCGAGTGCCAACCACGGCTCTCTCGGGAGCGTGGGATCGTGAGCAGATCCCTCCCTTACCCGGCAGCTGGACTCTGAGCTCATCCCTTGTCTTGGCAGCTGGAGGAGCTGTGCTGGCAGGGCTGGCTCCAGCAGGCAAGGACACGATGCTGCAGGTTCCTCTTGGCAGGATGGAGTTTGTTTATCTTTCAACTTCAGCTCTCTTTCCTGGGAAGCCCTGGCGCTTCCCCAGGAGCGGGAGTGGAAAGGCAACGTTTTCAGTCCCAGCCCGGCTGTATTTTAAGCATTCTCTAAAGGCAGGTTTTCCACAGCCTCACAGGATGCGTCTCCCCTCCACCCTTCTTTTATTTTATTTTCAGGAATATACCCATCTTTTCAAAGGAACCACCTCCCGCATGTGTGTCTGCAGCCAAAGCTTTGTAGTAAAGAGAAAATGTAGCACAGCCAGGAGTGGGCTCCAGAAAGCATTGCAGTCACAGCCAAATGAAAGGAGAAAATCATTCCTTCCCAGGCTTCCTGCAGTGCAATAAGAAAAAGGTGCTTTCTGCACTTTATTTGGATGGCTGCAGGGGCACTTCAGGCCACTGGCTTCAGGTCTTGCTCTGCAGGCCCAAACACAGGGCGTAGGTGCTGCTCCCTCTAAAATGCTTGTTGGAACTCTTGGTTAAACTTCATGCTTCATCCTTTTTATCTCCTTAAGTAAAGGTTGTTTCACAATGCACAGAATTTTCACGAGTCTGTTTACAGCTCAGAGCTGTGCTGTTCTTTAGGAGAATGCTGAGTTCTGTAGCTTTATATACATTTATTCAGTCTTCATTTTTGTGTTTTCATCAGGTAACTCTTTTTTCCTTAATTCTATTTACTTGGAATTTTTCCACTGTATGCATGCAAATGGAAATTTAACTTAAATGCAGTTTAATAGTAAACTTGATTTAATTAAATACAAGCTTTTTTTTTTTTTAAATGGCATTTATTTTTCATTTAAACTTAGCAATCAAAGGAAGTTCACTAAAGCTAGTTGATGAAATGTTTCTTTAAAGCTGTTTCTATGGGCAAGTTCTCACTCAAATTATGAAAAATATAATAGGTGCTTTGACAGGTAGTTTTCATTTGAGGTGTGTAATTATCTTAAAATCTGACTGAAACTCCAAAGGAAGGATTTGCCAAGAGGAGCAATTAGTTACCACCAATTGAAGCAAAAGAGGTATCTTAACATTTGTTTCATTGTAGAGAATAAATCCAGTACACAAAGGTATTACTATATTATGGAACACTGAAAAGTGTGGAGTGGTTGCGTTGACATAAAACCAGACATTTACCTTGTCGTTTTACCTGTAATTAGAAAGCATCTTTATTACTTTATAAATTGTTTTGTTAGCAAGTGTTTTAGTCTTACTTAATACAATCAGGCCTTTCTATCAGTTGCCACAACGTCAAGTTTAATTTTTGACAAGTTCTCTTTTTAATAGAGTTTGACTGCAAATATTTATGCTTCTATATTTTTTTTTTCTCTCCATGTTTTTAATGAAAAACAGAAAGACAGAGGAACAAACAGAGTCAACTCAATGGTGCAAAGCTGCTACAGAGCCCCGGAATGGACTCGAGTATAAGAAATTAATAGTGTAAAGCCTATAGAGTCACTGGATTTTAGTGAGCTGTGCTCAGGGAACTCCTGGCAGAGACACTTTTGCCATGGTTGCTATAGAATGAGCTCCACAGCCCTCCAAAATGGCAGTGGCTAAATATCAGGAGACATTTCAAGGGTGCCTGATGCTATTAATACGACCATGAAGTGATTAATGCAGCTTGGTGAAGTGATTAAATTGAGAGATGCAGCAGGCTGAAGTTTACACTATTGATCCAATTTCTGTCCTGATAAAAAGATATATGGAGGAAATATAATGGTATTATTACTGCTCATCGTAAAGCCACGTGCAAAGTGAACAGAAGATCTCTTAAACTTTAGTGTTGCATAAACAATATAAAGCACTCCAGAAGCAAAGATACGTTCATGCTTAAAAGCAGGGCAGATGTTTTATAGTGGATGCACATTCTACAGCTCAAATAATTACATTGTAAGTCACAGTTGTGATTGTTTCCTTTATGCCGTGCGTAAATGATTCCAAACTTCCAAAGAAGACATAAACAGTAAAAAAAGCAACTGCTTTCAGTTGCAAGTTACAGGTGCAAGGAGACACAATGCAACTCAAGAAGTTTTGAATTAAAAACTTTTTCCCTTCCCATCTGGCCTACAAAGGGCCACATCAGCTGGCTGCCACCTGATGTAACATTTCCTCTCATCCTTTTCCAGTGATTAGCCTCACTGGAGCAGTTCTGGTGGCTGGAAAATGTCAGTCCTTTTCTTTCCCTGAAACATTTTTCCTCTGCAGTGCCGCTGTGTCTGGGTTGCCTCAGGAAGCCCAGGTGGGATGTGCATTCTGGGGAGGGCTGGCTCCCTTCTGTGCGCCCAGGCAGCACCACAGAAATACTCAAACTAATGAAACATGGAGGGATTTCAATATTTCCAGATGGCTGAGTCCCTTGCAGTTTATACTGTTGTAACTGTACTGGATTTCAATTATTTCTCAGCCATTAGTATGCACAGCTTAGCATTTCTGGTCAACATTTGATTTCCCAGTGAAGGAAGCAAAGGAAGTGCCTGCTACAAGGAAATACTTCCAGTGGGGCCTAAAAATATTGCCCATGAAAATTTTCTTGCCCAAAATACAGTATGTTTTTCTGGCACTTTCCAGTGATTATGAAGCTAATGAAAATGGAAGCTGTTGCATCCATCTGTCCTGAATATTACTTGCTTTGGAAATAAGAGCATTGAGAACTGTGTATCACAACCTTAGGAAGAATATAAGGGTGGACTCACACCTTCACCCGTGTAAGGGCATGTGGTGGCAAGACGGACTACAGGAAAAAGGGGAAAACTGTTTTCCTCTAGGTTTTGCTGTTTCAAGCAGCAAGACATGGGAGTGGATGCTGATGTCCTGGTTTATCATATCGATTTAGGCTGTTACTCCTGTGTTTGCCATGATTTGCTGGCTGCTATCAGTGCTCACAAATTGGGAGTTGTAAAGGAGGACGTTCAGGCTCATACATTCTAGATATTACCAGTGTCGGGGGCGAGTGTCATGTTATACTGCTACAGTTTGCTTTTTGTTGTAAAACTTCTCCTTCTCCCATGCCAAGGGAGAATTTTCTCTCTGTACCCAGTCCCTTCTTGTTTCATGCCTTGACTTTGAGTGCTTTGTTGCCACAGCAACTCTGCACCATCCTTCTGTTGCATTATTGCTGTTCCCATAACTAAGAAGTACATCAAATAAATTAAACTTGTCAATCACATCTGGAAAAAAAAAGAGGTGTTGAAGATGTTTTCTGTCGGTTCCCAGTACCACAGCAGGTGCAAGCAGAGTTCTAGTTCTGGACTGCAATCCCTGCCTTGTTTTCAAGGTCCTCATTACTCACAACATATGCACTGAACCTAGTGGGAAATATTTGCTGGCTGAAAATAATAACTTCCTCTGGATACCAAAAATTCTATCACTATTGCACTCTTTACTGGCAAAAATGTCCTATTTATTTATTGTTAATTTACCCCTGATCGTGGAAGTAACTCTATTAATAGGTTCTCAATCATTAGTGCTTAAACTTTCTTGTAAAAAAGAGTTATTCCTTATGTTTCTGGCTCCTAAGTTGAAGGCCAAATACAGAACAAGACTTCTCAGTCACTTGTAAGTTGGCCTCTATCTACTTCCTGCAAACTTTGATTTTATTTTGTAAAGTGTCTATTGAAACATGTGAATGCTATTCCAACCTGGTGGTCCACAGAAAAGAAAAAGAAAAATTATTCTTTCAGGGAGCTGCCCAGAAAATACCTGGTCAGTGAATGCAGCTGACATATCCTGCTTAAAAATTGAGACATTTTGTTTATAGCTGGAAATACCAAAAAATAACAGATGTGTTATTTCTCTAAGACACTGATGAAGATAATTACTTGTCACCATTTTATAGATACGTGTTTTCCTCAGTGAAACATTTATTTGTCTTTTGTCAGGCTCTATAAAAGTAAGGAAAATGAAAAAAATATTTTCCATGCATCACTCTTTAGGTAACAATAATATAATTTTAGAAACATGTAATCTACTGCAAATTATATTTACTATTATATGCCTGATGCCTGGAGGCTTTTCTTGTATTGTTTGTAATTCCCAATCTGAGACTGTGCTGAACACGATGTAATTTGCTAGAAGGCTGTGTAACTCACGGGAGGGGATACAAGGAATTCCAATATTCCCATCAACAGTAAATTGGTTTGAAACCATATTATTTGTTTCCATTTTCTTCTGAGGAAGAATAACAACCCTTACACAGATTTTTCCCTTGTGCAAGTTAAGTCTGTTGGCTTCCAAAGTTAGATAAATGTGTTTCTGTTATGATTTCAAAAGAAAAAAAAATAAATAAGAAAGTGATTTTATAATTCAGTAAAGGTCAAAGCCCATTTCTTTTTCAGAGTAACATTAGCTTTTGTTTGCAATGGTTATGAGGCACTGCTGCTTCTTGTGCATTTGAATGTTCAGGTGATGAAGCAGTGTGTTAATGATGCATTAAGTGAATAAAAAAATGTATTATCAATCAAAAAAACCCAAACATAAGGTTTTTTGGTTTTTTTTTTTTTTTGTCTGTGAGGACTTTGCAAGTGATTATCTTTTTAAATTCAGCCAGAGGTTAAATTCATCCATCTCTTGCCTTACAGGTCATAAAACTTTTCCCAGGTCTGAAAATCCTGTTAAGGAAGAGTGGAGATGCCTGCACTGGTAATTATTCTAATTTCTATTTTGTTAACTATTGCAAGAAAACAAGTGGGTAGAATACCTTTTCTGGACATTTAAACATCCTGTCTTCTCCACCAGGAGCAAATAAAACTATCAATATGCATCCCAAGGAATCTGTTTTTATAAGAGAATGACTCTTTAATAGGTAATGAAGATTCCTCCTTTCTAGGTTGGGCAGAGCAGGGAAGGCAGCTCTGGCAGTGATTAAAGCAGCAGGAGTGCAGCAATCCTCACAGCTGTTAAATTTCTCCCCTGCAGAGAACTTTTTCTTCATTTTTGCCTGCCACCAGGGCTTGGTTTTGTATGTGGGCTCAGTAAACCTTCCTGTAGGAACAAATCTCCATCAACGAGGATAAACCAAAGAGGCTCTTCCGTTCTTCAGGATGGGTTTGTAAGTGAAGGTCAGGCCCAAATCTAATATTTTGAGCTGGTGTGAATCCAGTGTTGCAGCAAAGTTTGTTCCTCTCGCGCCACAAAGGGCGACTTCAAGATTTTGATGTGTTCATTTTGCTGGCTCCTGTTCTGAGCAGTGCCATGTCAACTGTGGAGTGCTAAATGCAGAACAGACACCAGTCTGCAACCTTCCCCTCCTCGGGGAGCCGACGAGTGTCTTTTGTCTTTTGGGCATTGAAGTTCTCAAATAAAACGCCGCATTAATTCCAGCTTGTGACAATGAAAAATATTCCTGCTGATCTCCAGAGTCTCTGCAGACTCTGAAGCAGTGGTTCTGATTCTATTGAATGCCACTGACAGTGTATTCTAAAATAAGCTATTTTCTTTATCAAAGGAGGTGATAAGAAGTACAATAAGCTGTGATATAGCCTCTGCTATAATAAGGAATCATGCTCCTCGAACCCTTCTTTAAACTAAAGTGTTATAAAAATCTTCTTCCCCCTCGACTAAACAAACAATTAAAGAATCCTGTGAAATAAGTGACAGCTCTGCAAGCTCTCAGCGTTCTCCAGGGAAAAGGAATTTATGTTTCCTGTAGCTCCAGAGCAGATTTAAAAATAATTCTAGGCAAGGAATGGAAAAGGATGGAAAGGAGTTTTAGGGGAAGTTATATCAGAGCAACTCTTGTCAGTGTGACCAGTACAACAACAACAGCAGAGAGGGGAAGTTTCCCAGTTCTGCACTGCCAGCATGGTCAAGTATATTGGGTGTAAACAAGAGTTTCTTCCTGTTATCTCTCATTTGTGTCTTATTTATTGCAAAGCACATGCTGTTTTGGGGGAATTTTGAGAGCACTTATGAGCTGTAGATTGGCTGTGAGCTATAATGGCATAAGGATGTTGAAGGTGACACCAGGGGGTCTGTCAGACAGGACCGAGGAGTATTGAACTCCCAGAATAGTTAGGGGTATGTTGTGGAAGATATTTGTCCAACCCTAGGAGCCCTTTGAGAAGCTGAGTCAATCTCTGATATAAGAAGTCATTTTAATTTATGTTGGTACTATTGCAGCTTTGTCTCGTTATGTAAATCTGTGGTTTTTGAAAAAATGCATTAATTTAAGTTTTACCTAGCAGTTAGGCTGAACCACATAAATCTATGAAGCTGTAAAATGCACCATTCCTATATGTGTGACCCAGTGAGCTGTGACTCTGACTCATTCACGTGGCACTTCAAACAATTAAAAAAATACGCAAAAACTGCCTGTATGGCTTTAATTCAGTAAATTTGACAGTGGCAGTTTGCAGGCACACAAACATAGTTGTTGAAAGGTACAGTTAAATGTTCTCTTGATCCCTAACCTGTCCTCCTGGAGAATTCCTGGTTGTATTTTGAGAGTTACTGGGAGCATCCCCCACAGGCAGACGAAGACAGCACTGTGCTGGAGATTTACTGATTTCTGTGTGGATAATTACACAGGATTTGGCCCCAGGGACAGAGAATTGGCCAGAGTATTTTCAATTTATTAGTACAGATGTAACAAAAGAGCAACTGGGGCTGTTGTGGGAACCTTATGTTGCCACAAAAAAAGTGTTTTTCTGGAAGAAGCATCTTCCTGTGATCAGGGCTGGTCAGGTAATTCTCTCCCCCACAAACAGGTCCTGCAGAAAATCTTAAGAGTCCAAAAAGGACTTAAGGGGTTATTAAAAAGATGAGGTGATGAAAGCCATGGTTTTACAACAACATTACCTTTACTGATGTTCAAATCGTGAGTCAGGTTGATGCACTCTTCACATCACAGATTAATTTGAATCAAATTATTTACCTACATCATGACCTAAACCCCATTTTTCTGCATGGGTTTGGTCATTTTTAGAAACAAGTTGAAATAGGACCATTTTTAAGGCATCAGTTTATTTTATTTTGTCCTTTTTCATATGCTTTAAATATATTTTTAGCTATTGAGTGCCTGTAAACCTCAATCTACTATGGCAGAATTTCTCTCTATGTTCCCTGTGTTTCAAAGTTGTGACCCCTGCCCATTGTAATAAGGAAACCATTTTCCCCTGGAAGATTCTGTAATAAAGTTCTCAGTCTATGTATTTATTTTTATATCACACATTGCCAGAACTGCTCAGGAATTATTATTTTCTATGACCTTTTTTTTTTCAAAAATGCTTGAATTATTGAAACCAGACATTTTCTTGGGAATATTCTACTGATGGGGGGGAATAAGTTATCAAGAATGGTATATTTGGACCAGATTTTGTGAGCAGAAGAGAAAAAGAAGACCCTCCCCATGCAATCTGACACCTAAGGCATGTGAGGTAGGAAAATGGCATGGTAAGGACATGAACCAAGCCACTCACATGTAAATATCCTTCAGCTTGTAAAGGAATAATGTTTTTTTTGGGGTTTTTTTTTTTTTTTGTGGTGCGGGATAGTTTTAGGACATCTTGGTTTCGTATGCGTGATAATAGGAAAGTTCATGTATTTTCAAGAAGTTTCTCAAAGAGTAAGGACTTTTTTTGTGGTTTTTTTCTTTAAAAGCTTTGATCATTACACAATCTGCTAAAGGCATTGTAGCTTAATGATCGATCTCTAAGCTGTAAAGTACTTCTAAAAATCACATTTAGAATGGAAAATTGTTGCTCTCTGTGCAAACTCATGCTTTCCATGGCCAGGAAAGCAGCCTTGCTATTGAAGTAACAACTAATTGCCACTTTTGTGTTACCTTGAGGTACTTGTGAGATGTCTGACATCTGTGAGGTGTGCTCTTCTGTTCTTACCCCCAACATCATTAGCAATAATGGGTGCTGCTGAGCTCTTTGTGTTTGGTTCAGGCAGGTGCAGGAGATGAGCAGCTGCAGTAGCAGAATATTTAGGAGCATTTCAGCTGAGACATTTCGGATGCACACGCCTCAGTAGTGCTGCTTGGGGTGTGTGCTCACCCAAAATATTGGGAGGATGCTGAAGAAATGGGACCCAGTGGAAGCAGATAATTGTGTGTCCTTGAGAGCTTTCAAAGGGGCTGTAGCCATGACTAAAATAACTGGCAGAAACTTGCACTCAAATATTCCCTTCAGGTAAATCTTAATCACACACTGATATTTATATAAATTTATAGCTTATATTCTCTTTTTAAAGTGGCATAGATGACCTTGTATGAAAATACTGAGAACTGGCTGCATTAAAGAAGAAGGTATAAAGACAAAATTCTTTGGCTGATTTTGAGGATTTGGCTGATTAAAGGAATTATTTTGTGTTTGCTGAAGCTGACCACTGCTCTGTGGCAGGCACTTTTGTGTCTGCTGTGGTAAGGATTTGCTGTAAGGATTTGGGAGAATGGAGTGAGAAGGAAGAAGAGCCTGATGCTCTGGCAGGAGAGAATAACTAGGCTATAATCCAAGACTAACCTGACACCTGCTGTGTCAAAGCAAACAGGCTGAAAAAAAGCATTTGAGGAGTAAAGTGTGTGACCTTGTGATCTGCAGCAAGGTAATCTGAGAGAGCAGCTACTTCTAGCAAGGGGTTCAAGCAAATACTGCTTTGGGCAATTTTCTAAAAGCTGGTCTTACCTACAGACAAAGAGTTTCCAAGGTACAGCTCTGATTAAACCCTGCACTGCACAGTTTTTTAGCAGGCAACAAAGGTGTGCCCATGCAAGTACTTTTTCCCAGTCTTGATCCAGAGTGCACATACTGGAAGTGGAGCTGGGCTCTGAGAGAAAGTTGCCGAAGGTTCAAAGTCACTTAAGAGTTGCCTTCCATCAGATTTTATGAGTTTTAGGCACCCAGATTATGTCACGGACATTCAGAATTGTTCCACTTTCATGAATAATAGAATTTTAAATTAGTTTGGTTAAACCAGTGGAAAACTCTTTGGTTTAAATGAGATTTATCATGAGTTAAGTGCGCTCCCTAACAACTAAAATAATTTTTAGGCAAAACTAAAATCAATGTTTTTGAAGTTGATTTATGATAAAATGTGGCTGCCACCTAGAACTGAACATTTTGATATGTGTGAGGTTTTCAACTTTTTACCAAAAAAAATATGATCCAAATGGTGTAATAATGGTACACAAATAGATCTATTTTAGATGTTAGAAGTGTTGGAAATTTTGTAATACAGAGCTGTGCTTGAATAACTAGAGCTTTACTTAGGTCAGAGCTTCCTTCTTCTAAAATTCTCATCACTCATTTAGTCTCTCTTTTCCTTTATTTTCCTCCTCTCTTTTTTTGATGATTTTTTTCTTTTACAAAGAGAACAGTAGAAAACCACTTTGTCCCCAGCCAAAGTACCTTCCAAAATGTACTGACTGGGCCATTAATGAAGATGTTAAGGAAGCATCATCCTCAGAACTGATCCCATGGAGGACCCCACTAATGATGGCTTCACAGAAATAAAACACTGTTTTTCTTCTTGGCTCACTAGATTTCAGATGTTTCAGATGTTCAGATTTCATCCTGCTATGACAAAAAAGCAGTTCAGGGTTTCAAACTCACATGGTAACTCTGTTTTAGGACTGCAGAAAGTCAGATTACTGTCTGAATAATCTTAAAACTTGAGAGGACATGCAAGAATGGATGTAAAAATGAGATTAAAGAGGGGGATCCAAGAGCTTTTCAGGTGTTTGCTCCACAGGGTTGCTTTCTGCTCCATAAGTGACAGAAGCAGTAAAGGAAATTAACAGTCTTTAATAAATAGGACCCTGGAGCAACCTGATAGCATGGCACAGGAGTTAGGGATATTTTCATGGAGTATTTCTGTGCATCATTTACTGGTGCACTCCTGCGGTGGAGGGGGATGCTGTGCTGGTTTGGGCTGGGGCAGAGTTAATTTTCTTCGCAGTGGCTGGTGCAGGGCTGTGTTTGGATTCGTGCTGGACACAGGGCTGATAATTCTGAGATGTTTCTGTTATTGCTGAGCAGGGCTTGCACAGAGCCAAGGCCTCCTCTGCTGTTTGTAAAGCCACGCTGGTGAGGGAGCTGGGGCTGCCTGGGAGGGGACACAGCCAGGACAGGAGACCCCAAGTGACCAAAGGAGATTCCAGACCCTGGGGTGTCATGCTCAGTCTATGAAGCAGGGGAAGAAGAAGGAAAAGGGGGACATTTAGAGTGGTGGCATTTGTCTTCCCAAACCTTACCTGTGATGGGACCCTGCTCTCCTGGAGAAGGCTGAACTCCTGCCTGCCTGTGGAAAGCAGTGAATTAATTCCATTTTTTCCTTTCCTTCTCTGTGCGTGGCTTTTGCTTGCCCTATTAAACTGTCCTTATCTAAACCCACAAGTTTTGTAGCTTTTTTCCTTCACATTCTCCCTCTGTTCCCACTGGAGTGGGGAGTGAGGAGCAGCTGCCTGGGGCTTGGCTGCTGGTTGGGGTTAAACCATGACAGATTCAGGAAATAATTTAGGTCCTATCGACCAAACAAGGTAAAGGTTGACAAAAGAAGCTATTGAAACTTGGGGAGAGATATTTCAAATTTAAGTGAGTGTTCTTCACTCACCTGTATACCCACAGGCTGGCACGATTAGAGGTTGCAGATTAGAAGAGTTTAACTTTTGTTTACTGCAGTTCCTTGATTTTCTAACCTTTCACCTTTTTTCCATGATAATATCTGTTTTTTTCCATGAACATATCCTTTTATACGAACATTGCTGGTTTCAATAGAAAAGCCTCTATTCTGACAAGCAGTTCTACTTCGTGCATATTATCTGTTGTGTGTGCAGCTTTGTCTCAGGCAGTTTTTTCAAAACCTACTGTCTTTTGATACTCATCACAATGCAGTAATTTTAATGGATTTCAGGTTGAGCTGAATGCTCTATTTTGAGCTTAAAGCCATTGTCAGTTGAGTAAATTGTTGCCAAACGTTAATTGTTAGGGCAGAATTTTTCTTCAGCAGGTGTTTTTGTGCTGAATGAATTGTAATCTTTGGGGGGAAAATAACAGATAGTGTATTTATAGTCTGCATCACTATGGATGGCTGAAGGGAGGGAACAAGTGGCAGATAAAATGTATGCTGACAATCATGCAATTCTTTTTTTCCCTTCTAATGTATACTCAGAATCACAGTGCTTTCACTGTGTAGGTCTTGAGTTTAGCTGTGCCAGTTTTTTGTCTTACAGCTTGGTGTTTATAATGCCTAAAGCACACTGAGGAGGGCCAGGGCTTCTGATACAGTACTGAAGGGTCCAGCCAGGGTGAGGAGATTTCCCACTAAACGCACTGTGATGCAAAGAATTCCCAATTACTCTCATTTGAAGCTAATTTCTTCTAAATGTTCCATCAAGGAATTTTGCCAAAATTTGGCTCTACATGGGGCCGTGCGGAAGGTGTTTTTTTAAATTTAATTTCGATTTCTAATGACATGAAATGTGTTAGAATCCAAGGCAAGAGTTGTGGCACTGTTCACTGTTCATTTTCTCACGGGGTGTATCTATGAGACTGTCTTGGATGCACAGTAGTGAGACCGTCCTTGCACCTGCTCATGAAAAGTGAGTTAAGAAAATATTCTGTGAGACTTCCAGCCTACAGAGGAGCACAACAAAAGGTGCAAAGAAATCATCATAAAGAGTTTCTGTTTCCTCAGACAGCCTTTGTTGTAACACGGGGATTTTGGTAGCCTTCAGGAGATCTCAGTATGAAGCACCAGGACATATCCTGCATGTGCCATTTGATCAGATCTTCTGTAGAACAGTGGTTGTGCTTCTTGAACAGAACCAGCACCAGGGGGTGATTTGCTGCTGTAGACACAGCTGGGCAGAAGTCAGGAGCTCCTGATGCTGTTACCCTGATACTCAGTGCCAGCATGGCTGTGTCTCCAGGGGCTCTGGGTCTGTGGCTGGGCAAAGAGATTTGCCCTTGGGGCTGGAGGATCAGAGTACTAAATCATTTTTTGTACTTTGAAAACCTCTCTAAAAATCTTCCCCAGATGAGCTCTGTTGTGTGTTTTCTGAATTTTGGGAATTTGCTTTCCATTGAAACATACCCAGAACCTGCTTAGGGTTTTTCTGAAGTGCACTCTGACCCGATGAGTTCTTCAAGTGACGAAATTTCTTGAATGAGCAAAGGCATAGACCTTCTTAGATCAGCAAAGAGATCATCTCAAAACCTCAGGGTCTCTCATTTTTTCCTAAAACTAAGGTAAGGTTTAGGTTTTTCCTAAAACTAAGGATTGAAAATATGAGGCAAGAACAACAATAGGAGAAATTATTTTCCTGCTCTTTGGGGACTTTAAATTTATGTCTATTTGACCTTTTTCCTTGCTATGAATTTCTGCTGTCTCACTAATTGCACAAAAGAGGCAGAATATTTTCCTTTGCAAGTTCATCCTGAGGAAGTTGATTAACATTATTGAAAATCAGTGCCTAAAGTTCTCTCTCTTTCTGTTTTACTGTTTGCTGTGAACTGCAAACACTGTACCTAAGGACACAAAAACCAGACATTTCAATTGAACTTTGCACCCAGAAGTCTGGCTCAGCATCTCAGAATCTCTGGTTAATGTCCTTAAGATTCCAGGTGTTTTCTCCTTAGGCTTCTCCAAATGGCTACATGGAAATGAATATGATCAGTTTTAAAATACTTTTAATTGAGAAATGAGCTGTCCACTACATGAACACTGCTTAACTGTGTGTATTGATTTCTAACCTGCGTGTCATTGGTTGGCTGACTGTACCAAGGATACAAAATGTGAAACCTTATTCATTTTTAAAAAAAGAAAAGCATTACTTCTCAATGGCAAAAAAAAAAGGCATAAAACCTTTTATCCCCAATATTTAGAAGTTAAGGCCTTTAAAGTAAGATGTATGGTTATCAGAATGAAAACTGTCTGACTTTTTTGCATAAGACATCTAAAATATTCATTCCGTGCCAGATCCGCTATCCAGAGGAAACATCAAAGGGAGCAGGTCTCATTAGGAGAGCTGTCCTGACTTTGACACATGCCTCCAACATGCTGGGGAACTTTCAGAGCAGTGTGAAGGGATTTATCATCCTGGCTCCCAGGAATGGCAGCGTGAGCTCCGCGGTGAAATCACTGCTTTGAAATTCCCCTGCGTGTTTAGGGAAGTTTAATTGGGATGGAAACGTGGCTGCAGCAAACGTGGGGATAACCCTTTTCCTCCATCACCTCGTGATGCTCTCGTGTGACAGGTTTCCTTCTTTTTTTTTTTTTGATATCAAATATGTCTGATTCCAGGCATGTCAGATGCTGCTGGCAGGTGCCTCCACGGTAAGGGCAGATGTGCTGGCACACTTGGCATTCCAGTAGATTAGAATTACTGTGTGCTTAAAGAATTACAGCCCACTACTGCTTCTCATTTTGAGCAATTTTTCTAAGGAAGCTGTGAAAATTGTCTTCAGTTTGGGTAAATTAGTTCAACTAGCATTGTCTTCTTGAGGTCTGGACGATGCTAAAGTTTGAGCACATAATTCTTTTTCATAATGCACTGTCAGGTAGGGGTGAATGATGGACTCTCCATTTTAAAGAAAGGAATAAAAGGATTAGAGATTACTGTTGGTTTTGCTTTGTTGTTTTTTTGTGTTTTGTTTTTTTTTTCACAGCAGCTTTCATGGAGATCAGTGATTGATTAATTGGCTAAAATCCCCGATTTTAAGACTAATGAGACTGGCAGTAGAGACAGCTTAGTCTGAATGGCAAAACAGATCTTCCTCATGCTCTGTGTGTGCTCCCCACCTCCATAGCCTTGCTTTGACTCCCTGCATTGGACTTGGAGAGGGGAGCTCAAGGAATGACACAGGTCAGGCTGAGCTCTCAGAGCTGTAGCTTGGAGAAGCAGAGGCAAAGCAAATAGGAACCACAGAGTTGTAGGAGAATGAAAACTCCATAGATACC
>WAAG01053399.1:38672-63816 GCA_013390105.1 Tichodroma muraria | reverse complement strand
TTTGGTTTTTCCCGGGGTTTTTTTTTTTTTTTTTTTTTTTTTTTTTTTTTCCCTGGGAACGGGGGGCGCGAGCGGCGCCCGCGGGACTCGCGGCTCCGCAGAAAGCCCCGAGCTCAGCAGCGCGCGGCCCCGGCTGATAAATGATGCTCATATCCCATTCGAATATGATGCAAGCAGTTTTTTTGTAGTTTGTCTTCCATGGCGGTAGTAAAGTTTTTAATTAGGAAAGCTAATGAGATCGATTAGTCATTAGAAGTGACCTCTGGATCGCGGCGAGGAGTGGGGATGTGTGCGCCGGGCTGATAACGGGGGACGCCGGGGTATTGTTTGTAATAAAAGCGTGAAGTGTTTGATTTGAGTGAAATGTGCCACGGGGAATACATCACGCGGAGAGGAAAAAATTACAACCCTGGGAGCCTGTAATGAAGGGAATTAAACCAACATCCTGTCTAAATAACATGATTATCTACACAAAACCCCTCAGCTAGCAAGTAATAATAGAAAACGGAGCTCTTCGGAGAGGCTCTTTGAGGAGGTGGTTAATGCCGGAGTCGCGCATCAGGCACTTTCCAAGGAGCAGCTTCGGAATGAATACACCATCCAATTACCTCTGGGAATAGAGTTTACCAGGTGCCAGCCTGTTTTGGGGAAGGAGGAGGAGGAGGAGGGGGATGCCTGCAATAATTTGGGACCTCTCTTTCTTGTCAGGCAGGAGTTTGATGCAGTTCTGGGTTGATTGGTGGCAGCTCGAGCTTGCATGGGGGCAAAATAATGTTAATTATGTATTCAGCAAATTCCCAGCTTAGTTATTCCGTGAGGTCGGAGTGGAGGAGGGAAAGAGGCAACTTGTGCAGTTGCTGGCTGGGGAGGGTGTGGGACTGTGGCTCTCATCCCTTCCCCGGTGGGATGGAAGTGCTTTTGGTATGTGGTTGGTACTGTATCTGTGAGAGGTTGGGTGTGTCCACATGTTCTAGGTGACAAAAGTGACAGAAGGCAGATTTAGGTGAGATATCAGGAGGAAATTCTTCCCTGCGAGGGTGGTGAGGCCCTGGCACAGGTTTCCCGGAGAAGCTGTGACTGCTCCATCCCTGGAAGTGACCAAGGCCGGCTTGGACAGAGTTTGGAGCAGCCTGGGATGGTGAAAGGTGTCCCTGCCCATGAGAGGGAATAGAACTGGATGATCTTCAAGGTCCCTTCCAATCCAAAAATTCCATGAGACCGTGATTGCGGGACAGTCCCACCATCACCATAGCTGGGATTTCATTGTGTGTGGTGTTGGTCCCTGCAGGGGTTGGCACCTCTGTCCTTTTGTTATCCCCATTTTCCTGTCCTAAATACAGTTCCCTGAAGGAAAAAGCTCCAAGTTTGCCGGTACTTGGGAGCAATTTTAATTGTAATTGTAATTAGAGCTTCAGCCTTGCAAAGGTTTTAGAAGCCCACGCAGAGGTTTGGTCACTGCCCTGAAGAATTTGATCTGCTACAAAAAAATCCTGGGAAAGGGGAAGAGCAATGAAATCCCATTTGCTTTCCACGTTCTTTCCTCTCTCCCTTCTTGCCTCACCTCTAGAGTGACCTCTGAAGTGCCTCACCTCTAAAGTGACTGCAGTTCCTCCAGTCATTGAATCATCAAGCGGTTTCTACTGGAAGAGAACTTGGAAGATCCTTTAGTTCCATGATTTATCCCATAGGTTCAGACTGGGGAACGTCGTGAGCGTCATCTTTATCACAAAAAATTCCAGTAATTTTTCTGTCATGGCAGAGCCTGGTTTTTGCCTTTTCCCATCACCAGGGGTTATAACTTTTTTTGCTGAATTTGGGAATGGGAATTTGTGTTGCCTGATCCCTCCCAAAGCCAGCACAAGTCATCAACTTGTTGGGAATGCTCAAGAAGGAAAATATTCCCTGTGTGAAACTGTAAAGCTGTGGATTGCTATTGCCACTGCTGCAGGGAAATGGGGGGAGCTGTTCCCTCCTTTCCTGGGAATGGTGTCAGCTCTAAAACGTATTTCCTTGTTTTTCCTGGTTTACCTGGGAATCCACCTTATTTGCCCTCCTCTCACAGAGACAAACATGGGGACGGGTCTAACGTTTTCAGTGGAAATAACGATCCCAGTTTTCCCCTCCCAACCTCTCCATAATTTTAATGAGAGGATCTCCAAGAAAAATAGCTGTCCCTTTAAATCAGTTATAAAACCCGAAGACCGAGGCTCAGCATGGAGTGTCAGCTTTAATTATCTGGGCAGTTACAGCTGTATGTTATAAAAGTCGGGCAATTAGGTGCATTCCTGAAAGCTTGGGGAAAAAATAAAAAGGGCTCATGCAGGAAATCCACAGTCAAACATAGAACTGTTAATTGCATGAAGCATTACACAGAATTACCCGGGATGTAGATCATCCTGCAACATAGAGGATCCGGGAATGGGTAGGGTTGGAAGGGAGCTTAAAGCATTCCAGTTCCCTGTCCATGGAAGGGACCTTCCATTATCCCACGTTGCTCCAAGCCCTGTCCAACCTGGAGTTCCACACTTCTGGAGATGAAAAATACGATGAAAATGCCAAGAATTAAAGGCATACATTTATTTCCAGTGTGGAGGTTGGGATCAGGGTGTTGTTGGTGAATCCATGATTCCCGTGGTAGTTTTGCTGATGGGCTGGTGAAGCCAGTCCTAAACCCATCAAGACCTTTCTGTTACCATCAGCTGTAATGGTCCCATTCCTGAAACTTCGCTCCTTTTTTCAGTTGCTAAAAAGTTGGATGTAGGACTTAAGTTGGATGTGGGACCAATGGCCATTGAATTTTTTGGTGATCTTAAAGGTCTTTTGCAGCCTTAAAAATTCCGTGATACCGTGAGAATGTTGGTGAGATCCCTCCTGTGCCCGTCCAGACCTGAATTTCAGGCCTGTTTTTCCCTGTTCTTTCCTCCTAGGATCCAACTTCCACTTCGTAAGGAGCCCCCCAGCCAACAAGGTGATAAAGACGCGCTACAGGATCGTGAAGAAGAACGTGGTGTCTCCAGCCTTATCATCCTTCACCAGCCCCATTCCCACCTGGAAGACCAGGCGCCACATGACGTCCAGGTAATTCTTCCATCCCTGGAATGCAGCTGGTTGGGATGTGGGAGCCACAGGAGCTCCCACGTTGGCTCTGTGTTTTTCTGTTGCATCTTCGCTGTTCAATTTCTCTCTTTGTTTGGTCTGCTCTGAGTTTATTGACCTAAAGTGTAAAATCATATTAGGAATTGTGTTATCCCGAGCTGCTGCCAACAGTTTACGCCTTTGGCTTCCTATTCGTTCCCTCCTGGAATTAATTGTTTCCATGGAGCAGTTAAATAAGCTGAAAAGAGGATGAATAAACGTGCGGATGATGGTGATGAAGGGGAGCGTGTTGGATGCTCCAAACTTACAGCAGGATGTAGGTGCTGTCCCAAACTCGCTTATTCCCAATTATCTGGGTGGGTGAAACATCCGGAAATGTCGCTTTGGCACTGCCTGGAGAAAGGAGGCACTGAAGGTTCCGTATCCTTGAGTTGTAATATTCCTAAATCCATGGGAGATATTTCCTGGGAGCATCTCAGAGGCCAAGGCAAGACCTGGAGCTTGTGTAAAGCAGGAAGGTCGTTAACATGATCGATTCTTTAAAACAAGGTGCGATTGGAAGTGACGGGTTTGGTGAAAATGCAGATTTTGGCTACTTTTAGGTCAGGAATAACTTGTCCTCCCACTGAAATGCCAGGAGTCGTGGGCAGTATTTTGGGCAAAGAGAGCCTGCTCTGCTCTTCTCTGGATTTGTTCTCCCTGCTCCAGGTGGTTTCTTCCAAAAGTCCTTCCTCAGCAACACCCTGAGGATTGGTGGCTTTTATGGTAGAGCTGTGGAGGGACAAAAATTGTGGTGACTCTTTCTAAAGCCTGACTTAGCCTGATTTTTCCCTTTAAAAGTGAATTTTGGGAAATTGATATCTGAAGAGATGGTTGGTTTTGGAAAAGGTCAGGGTAATGAAGCACAGTATGGGATAAGCAGAGAGGTTGGAAAAAAAGGTTGTGTCAGTTATTTTGTCTGTTTTCCAAGCTCTTTGTTGAGAAACTCCTCATCTCCTGTACTCTACTGGTGTCAAAGTGCTTCTTCCAGTATGGAAACTGGAATACCTTAGGGCTTATGGTCAACCTTCCCTGCACCACCTTCTCCTCTGTCTTCACATTCTACTTTTGCCTATGATATTTTCCCACCTGGACATCATCCCTGAGATCCACAGGTCTCCTTTTGTTCTGGGTTTTGTCCTCCAATTCCTGCTCCACTTGGAGGTGCCACCTCCATTTGCACATCCTTGGGACCAAATTCCTGAACTTCCCTTTCCAGAAACAAGCCATGTAGTTTTTTGCCTGCTCCGTCATCCTGCAATTTCATGGAATCATGGGATGTTGGGTGGGAGAGGACCTTTAAGATCCTTGAGTTCTGACTCCCTACCAAGGACAGGGACACCTTCCACTATCCCAGGTTGCTCCAACCTGGCCTTGAACACTTCCAGGGATGGGGCAACCGCAGCTTCTCTGGGAAACCTGTGCCAGGGCCTTACCACCCTGGAAGTGTCCAAGGCCAGACTGGACTGGGCTTGGAGCAACCTGGGATAGTGGAAAGTGTCCCTGCCTATGGCAGAAGGTTGAAACAAGATGGTCTTGAAGGTCCCTCCCAACTCAAATGGTTCTGGTGACGTTCTGGTGACTTTCAGCCTTAATCATTAGAAAACAGCTCATCCTCCGACTGCTGGGCTCAGCTTCTTCCCTCGCACCTTGTCACTCCAGGCACGGATGGTTGATGGATGGATGGAGGATCCGTGGTGAGAATCAAGGAGGGGAAAAGCTTCAGGCATGGAATTCAGAGCAGGAGCATCTGGGATCTGTGCGGTGGCTCTTGCTCAACACGGTGGTGATTTTCCAAGGAGCGACCTCGTTCTGCCGGGATTGGCTGGGAGCTCCCACTTGTAGGATCGTTTTCTCTGTATTAATCTATGACTTCATTAAATTGGTGTAGTTTAGATCTTACAGCTGCTTCAGACAAATCTTGATAAAATGCCATCAGCAAATTAGAACAATTATGTTTTAAAGAAGCCATAAATCTCCGTCTCCCAATTACCTTTGTTGGGGGTGATCAATCATCCGGCCTGTCTGGAGAAAGCACGTGGCAAATGCTTCTCCTGGAGTTTTTATGGGATTTTTTGCTCCCATCGTTCCTGTCATCGTCTTGGATCTGTCACAAGCAACACGCCAGGATCTGCTTTTTTTCCTGATTTTGTCTCTTTCCAAAACAAGGAGAAGCTCTGGTGATGGTGGGACACCCCTTTAGTCACTTCAGTTTTATTTTTCATGCTGAGTACTCAATTATTCTTAACATTTCTATATTTCATTTTAATAATTATAATGCTTTTAAAATAATTTTATATTTTTAATATCCTCCTCCCCTTAAGCCAGCAGTGGGATGTCAACTGGTGGTGCTGCCTTCCAGTGCTACTCCCAAACTGGTTCCCAGCTGGCACTAAGGAGCGATTTCTTCCGTGAAGTCCAGGTTTTTGGATATCTGGAAGTAATGTGCCAGGGTTTTACTTTGCTGGGACATCCAGGATGTCGCCCTTTTTGCCAATGAAGGCCCAAATCACCAGACTAAGATGAAGAGGGATGTGCCTTTGGGAAATGAGTGACACAGAGAGTTGCTGGAGGTACCTGATGTCATTCCCTCGGGAATGAATTCCATCCTCCCCTTCTTGCTGGGTTGCGTTAAACTCAGCCCTGCTGCTGACTTTTCTTCGAGGCGATAGGTGGGAGTATATTTTAAATTAATTTTACTCCACTTTTTGTAATATTTTTGTTTTAAATAGATTTATAAGCAACTCGGGGCCTATTTCTCCAAATTTATGAAGATAATTTTCACTCTCTTGATAAGGTGAAATTTACACCTGCTATTTCCATATTAATTCACATTGCTAAGTGGATCTAATTTTCTTCCGTTCTTCTATCTGGTGAGTGTGGCCTTTCCTAATGCAATTTCCCCCTCACTAAATCACTGTGATCGGGAGTCATGATCGAGTTAAATTAACTTAAATTAATTTACTTAATAAGAGCTCCAGATCATTGTGAATGAGGTTAAGATTTATTGATTCTCCTTTTCACTCCTCCCCCTTATCTCCCGCGGCTTTGCCGGGAGCGCAGCTCACACGGGCTGTGATTTGCTGGCCTTAAATTTCGGTTGCTCCTGGTGACATTGAGGTTGGTCATCCCTTAAAAAGCCTGGAGGCAGATGTCCTCTCTCCTCACAGCCTCCCTCTGCTGGGAAAGGGGTGAGGGATTTGCCATGGAGGAGTTGGGGTGGATGAAGCGTCGTGCTGAGATTTGGCAGTGATGCTTCTCCTGCTTCCAGCCTCTTTCCATGGCAGAAGAATGGGATGTTCGCAGGTCACAGACCTTGCACAAAGGCAGCAGGAGCCTTCTGGGGTTGATGATCAGAGGGATGGAGCACCTTTCCTACAAGGAAAGGCTGAGAGTATCGGGATTGTTCAGCCTGAAGAAGAAGAGGAGCTTCAGGGTGCCCTCACTGCAGGCCTTGCAGTGCCTGGAGGGTCTGACAGGAAAGATGGAGAGGGGATTTTTGCAAGGAGTGACGAGAAAAGGGGGAATGGCTTCCCACTGAAAATAAGTAGCATTAGGTTGGATATCAGGAAGAAGTTCTTCCCTGTGAGGAAGAACTCAGAGGAAGAACATGAAGAAGAGCTCAGGTGAGGCTCTTGCACAGGTTTCCCAGAGAAGCTGGATCCCCAGGGAAGTGGTCATGGTCCCAAAGCTTCCAGAGTTCAAGGAGCATTTGGACAATGCTCTCAGGCACAGGGTGGGATTTTTGAGGCGTCCTTTGCAGGACCAGGAGTTGGACTAGATGATCCTTGCGTGTCCCTTCCAACTCAGAATATTCTAGGATTCTATAAACTCCTTCAGAAGACTCCAGTTCTTCCTCTGGAAAGCCAGAACCACTTTTAAGACACATTTTTGGGAGCGGAGAGCCCTTTGAGTTGAGCTTATAGACCCCCAGTGGGGGAATGAAACACTGACCCACTTTGAAGAGTTTTCTTCTCAAATTCTGCTGCGAGTGTGGAAAACAAAAGTCACCTGTCTGCAAATAATGAGTTGTGCCTGGCGCTGCTGGGGAAACTCTGATATTTCTTCCTGAAAACTTTGCGGCGCCTCTTGAGGGACAATCCTACCCCTCCAGCACTATAAATAAGTAAAGAACAAGATAATCCAACATTTGTCAGAGAAGTGCCAGCTCAGGAGAAAGGAACTCCTCAGTGGAGGATTCGCTCGTGTAGTTTAGTCGTGTTTTCTTTTTTCCTTTTATTTTCTCGTCTTTTGTTCTGTTCCGTGGCCTGGAGCGTGTTGAACAGATGAAGATGGAAACAGCTGTCACCATCCCTGGGGGTGTTCCAGAAATGACTGGATGTGGCACTCAGCGCTCTGGTCTGGTTGACGAGGTGGTGACTGGTCAAAGTTTGGACTTGGTGGTCTTTTCCAGCCTAAATGATCCTGTGATACAGTGATTACAAGGATTTTCCCCCAGCTTTCAACGGTCTGAAGCCTTTAGGGATTCGAGCGGGTGATGCAGGTTTTGAGGTGGGGCTCAGCTGCAAGGGGGGTACAGCTCAGCACCCGAGAGAGGAGGAACCACCATCTCTTCCAGCCATCCTCCGCAGGAGGCTGGGATATTGTGTTCCAGGTCACTTGTCCCGTCCCTTCCTTTCCTGCACAGTGGGTGGTTTTGGGTTTCCAATTTCCTTTTGCTCCCTTAACATCTTTTAGACACCAGTTGCCAACCGGCTGACCCAACTCACGATCCAGTGCAGAGAATCATGGATTAGTTTGGCTTAGAAGGGACCTTGGGAGAGCATCTGGTCCAACCCCCCTGCCATGGGCAGGGATGCCTTCCACTAAACCAGGTTTTTCCAATCCCTATCCAGCCTGGCCTTGAACACTTCCATGGGATAGGACCGTCCATTTCATGCAGTCCCTGTCATCCGTTCCCAGGGAAGCCTTCCCGATTTTCCTTTCCATTTTTTTGACATTCCTTGAGCGCTGTTACAAGTTTTCCAGCGGAAGTGATTTCACCGCCTTGAGACAACGGGGTTGTGTGGTGGGAAAGGCACTTGGCTTCCCCTCTGTGGTAGATTATTTTCCATGTCATTCCCCATGGAGTGGGTGGAGCCGCACGTGCCAGTCCCGGTGTGCTGTTAGTGTGTAATTAACCCCTTCTCCCTAAATCCACGGGAATCCAGTGGAATGGGAATCTTGGGTTATGGAATAGAGTCCCGTGTTGCCCGTTGGATGCATTCCAGTTCCTGTGCCTCATTCCCACAGAGCGGTGTGGTTGACTTGCCATGGATGAAATGAATGTGAAAACTCATTATATCCCCTCTCTTTTGGGGAGAACGTATCCTTGGGAATTCTGGGGAAGCTTTCTTGTCCTTTCCATCTTCCTCTTGTGTTAGAGATTGGGGCAATCAGGATCTGCACTGAGTCGTCCACCATAGTCCCCCTGACGGACAGCAGTGGGTTAAACCAGACTAATTCCATCACTTCTGAGCTTTTCGGTTGCACTCTGAGGGTCCCTAAGAAGTCCATCCATTCCGGAAACGGGATGGGGTCACCCAGCAGCTGTGACATCTCTGGGAACTGTTGGGAAGCACTTGGGATAGGTTGGTTGCTCGTTGTACAACCTTGGATTGGGATGGTGGTGAGGCCCTAGCACAGGCTACCCGGGAAAGTTGTAACTATCCCATCCCTGGAAGTATTCCAGACCAGCTTGCACAGGGCTTGGAGCAGCCTGGGACAGTGGAAAGTGTCCCTGACCGTGATTGGAACTTGGTAGTTTTTAATGCCCCTTCCAACTCAAACTGTTCTGGGATTCTTTGCTCACGATCCTGGAAGGTCAGCGGCTGGAGCTGAGAACAGAGAGCAGAGTTTGGGGCCGTAATTCACAGTGGATGGAGCAAATCCATATTTCTCCAGTTCCAGGGCATCATCTCAAAAGTTGCAGAGAAAACAGGGAAAACTGTTAACGTCGGCTTCCACGGTGGAAAATTGCCGAGCGCTCCGACGGGAGAGGCTTTAATCGACGTTCCCATATATTGTGAGCAGGCAGGGATGGGCATTTTAAAGGTCTCAGCAAATGCTGTCTTCTCTCCTTGCTCCATTTATTTTTTCCGCCAGTCTGTACCTCCTAGGATCCAAGAGGTGGGATCCCGACCTCCCGCGGACCAGTCTGGAGAACAAACCAGATGGATGGAGCGAGCCAGACGCTGCTTTTAAGTGGTGCAGGTGGTTCAGTCGCCCAGTTTTGGGGGAATTTTTAATTGGGATGATGCTTCAGTGGGATTTTACCTCCTGGTGCCGATTGCTCCGGGATCTTCCCGCACGGAGGCGAGGGAACTGTGAGCAGAGGGCAGGGGTTGGGACACCGGGAGTTAATTTCCTTTTATCTAGGTGATAAAATCCCCCCTCCGCCTCCCCGGCTTTTGCCGCGTTAATCTGCGAAAGGAGTCGGAATGTGACGAATGGCCTTAAAGTTCCTGTCAATTTTTTTCTTCCCAAATTCATTTGACATGAAAGTGAGAAGTAAACAGAAAGCCTGTGGTTAAGCAGATAACTTGGAAAGCCTTTTCCATCACATTTAAAAACGGCCGTGTCATGGATTCTGCGAATTGGCGGCTCCTATTTTGTTTGATTTTATTTTGTCTGTGTGGTAAATTTTCTTTTAATAATCCCGACGTGGTTTGACGAGGTTTTAGGCCTCGGATTTTTTTTTGAAGGGATGTTAAACCATTCTCCAAAATGACATCTCATTAAAGTGAAATTCATCTGCTGGGATTGGAGCCGTTACAGGCAGGAGGGAACAGTAACTCCCATTTGGAAATCCATATTTTTTGTTTCTATAGGAAGTACTTTTAATCCCTTTAATGAGGCTGGGATGAGATGCACAACCCGGATTGTTTCGGAGCAGCCCTGACATCTGGCCCAGCATAATCCAGTTTCTGTTCTGGACTGGTTTAGAGGCTTTAAAAAACAATGGCACCTCTTTGGGGCAAAGCTGGGGATTAATCCTCCCTCTTCCTGGTGCTCCCCTCCTTCCCGAGAGACGGACACTGGGGAAAAGTCACTCCTCTCTTCTGTCTTCCTTTGCTTTTTATTTTTATTTTTTTATTTATTTATTATTTTTTATTTTTTATTTCTTACTTCATTTATTTCTTATTTCTGTTTCTTCTGCCCCACTTTTCTTTTGTCTTTTTACTCTTTCCCTTTTTTTTGCTATTTTCTTTTTCTTCTTCCTTTTCCCCTTTTCGTTTTCTTGTTTTCCTCTTTTTAATTTGTTTTGCCTTTGCTATCTTTTTTCTTTTCCCTTTTTCTAGATTTTCCCTTTTCCTCTTCATCTTTTTTCTTTTTCCTCTTTTTGTCTTCCTCCTTTTTCACGTTCTTGCCTTTTTTTTCTTCCTTTTTCCCCTTTTCCTTTTCTCCTTTTTCCTTTTTTCCTTTTTTCTTTACTCCTTTTATCTCCTGCCCTCCTTTCCCTTTTTTCCCTTTTCCTTGTTTTTAACCTCTTTTGTTTTATTTCTTTTTTCTTTTTCCTATTTCCTCTTTCCATTTTTTTCTCATTCCATCCTTTTCTACCTTTCTTCCTTTTTCTCTTTTTTCTCCTTTTCATCTTTTTTTTTTCCTTTTTTCTTTTTCATTATTCTTTTGCCTTCTCCCTTTTTTTATTTCCCTTTTTCCTTTATTTACCTCTTTTGACTTTTTCCTTTTCCTTTTGTTCTCTTTTCCCATTTTATCTCCTTCTCTCCTTTTATTTTTTCCCTTTTCTTCTTGTTTTTCTTTTTCCTCTTTCTTTTTTCCTTTTTTCCTCTCTCCCCCTTTTTTACCTTTTCCCCTTTCTGTTTCTCCTTTTCCCATTTCCCTGTTTTTTTCATTTTTCCCTTTTTTCTTTTTTGTTTTTCCTTTTTTCTCTCTCTTCCTTCCTCCCCTTTAAATATTTTCTCATATTTTCCTTTATTTCTCTTTTCTCCCCCCCTTTTCTTTTTACGTTCTTCCTCCACTTTTCTTTTTTTTTTTTTCCCTTCTTTTTTCCCCTTGTCCTTTTCCCAAAAATCTCTCCCAGCTGGTCGCTTTCCCACCCGGCAAACTCAGCAGCAGATCCAAGTTGGGCAGCTTCCAGCGGGATTCAGGGACTCCACCACTCCTATCCCTGCCCTGACCCACCCCCCCCACCCGGTTTCCCCAGTCCCATCCAGTTCCTGGGCAACCCTATTTGGATTTTTCCTGCTTTTCCATGAATTCCAGGCTGCCGGCGCTCTGGGGAAGCGCTCCCGTTCCCTCCTCCCGGGTCGGCCGCAGTAATCGAGCTCCACTTCGGAGGAAGTAATGAAACCAAAATAAAAGCGGGACTCAGGGGTTAATGACCAGCTCTAAATGCACATGAACATCCTTAGGAATAATGGGATTTTCCTTTTTTAATTTTGGTTAATGGAGTCGTCGCATTTCGAATGGATTCCATTAAAACGAAAACTGCCACATCCGATCCCGGAGACAGCGAGGGGTTATTTACTCGGCACGGTGTTGTGTGGATCCTGGATCAGCTCTTCCCTGGAGCCTGGAGCATGCTGGCTGGGGAGCCCAGCCTTCCGTGAACCGGATCTTTTCTTCCCGGGAAATCTTGCAGCTTCATCCCATGCTGGAGCTGTGCTGGATTTGATGATCTGAAAAGGCTTTTCCAACTCAATCCGTTGAGAGCCCCCAAGGTGGCACCGGCTTGCTGCCGCGGGAGGTGTTGGATTTGCTGCACCCTTTGGCATGAGATCACAAAATCCCAGGATTGTTTAGGTTGGAAAAGACCTCCAAGATCATCGAGTCCAACCTGCGACTGATCTCCACCTTGTCACCCAGAGCAGAGCACTGAGTGCCACGTCCAGCTGTTCCTTGGACACCTCCAGGGATGGTGATTCCACCACCTCCCTGGCGCAGCCCGTTCCAATTTCACTCTTTTTTTTTTTTTGTGAAAAAATTCCTCCTAAGATGCCCAAGTTGGATGGAAGTCATCTGGAAGTCATCCAGTCCATAGCTTGGATAACATAATTGGAGTGTCTTCCTTCATTTCCCCCCAGATTTGACGGTGCAAGAGCACTGTCGGAGAGCACGGTGCCACCATTCCTGACCGGAATCGGCGGCATCCTCAGTGGGATTTCATCTGGGTCAGGAGAGAGTTTCATAATTGGTCTCCTGAATGAGACATCTTCAGTTGTTGGGCTTCACAGACCAGTCTTGGAGGTTCAAACTCGACCCCTGGTAGACAGAATCGTCCCTGAGGATGTTCAGCAGCTCCTGGTGGACTTTGGACTGTCAAGGCCCGGCAGGAGCAAAGCAAGGGGTGTGGTTTTGTTGGAATGTGTTTGATTTGCAGCGTGGGTTTCGGATCCTCAGCGCTAGGTTGCCTCTCTGAGGGGTCCCCACTACTTTTGGGGTGCTTTTGTGGGTGGGTCAGGGACAAGGAGATTCTGGAACCCTGCTGGAGTTTGCAAGCAAAGGATCTTACAGACAAAGATGAACTGAGATGATAAGTGATATAAGAAAAGGAGACTCTGCATTCCAGGAAATGCTTGTTTGGAGAGGTGCAGGGGACTTGTGAGTGGTTTGGGGTGAGGAAACACCTCCCAGTTCCGTCGGGGTGCTCCACAAGCATTCCCAGCCCCCAGGGCTGGACAAACAGAGTGGAAAGATCCCATAGGGACTAAAACCAGCCTGGAGTTCATCACCTCTGTTGTGTCACAGAGCAGGGATGCTCATGGTGGTGCCACTTCTCAAAGAGCTCCTGGACAGCATCTTCCCGCTTGGCTGCTCCCACCATTCCATTCCCATGGAATTCTTGGGTTAATACGTTTTCCTTAGTGTTTCTAGTAGGCTGAGAGCACGAGCACGGGTGGCTCGAGGAGGGTTTGCTCAGGAGCGGTTTTCATTAGCCAGGATTTCTTTTCCTCCTCTTTTGCGAGGCCTTTCCATGCTTTCTGAGTCCATCAGCTGTCAGAGGAAAGCGGAACATCCTTAGCAAGGAGCTTTAGAGGGATTAAAAGTTGGGAGTTCACAGCTGTGGATCAGCGGTTTTGGGTCGGGGTTGGATCGTGTGGTGCAGGAACTCAGGTGGGAGAGGTGAAAACGTGGGTTCTAGTAACCCAAGAGGTCTTCTCCAATGTTGGGTGCCATCTCCAGGTGCTGGGACACCGGATTGGAGATGGTCCTTCCCATGCCGTGGTGGAAAAAGTCAAAAATTCTCTGAGTGCTCTGGAGCCAGGCTGGGAGAGCTGGGGGTGTCCATCCTGGGGAAGAGAAGGCTCCAGGGAGACTTTAGAACCCTCTCCAGTACCTAGAGGGGCTCCAAGAGAGCTGGAGAGGGGCTTTGGAGAAGGGATGGAGGGACAGGACACAGGGAATGGCTTCCCACTGCCAGAGGGCAGGGATAGGTGAGATATTGGGAAGGAATTCTTCCCTGGGAGGGTGGTGAGGGGCTATGATTGAATTCCCAGAGAAGCTGTGGCTGCCCCATCCCTGAAGTGTCCAAGGCCAGGTTGGAGGGGGTTTGGAGCAACCTGAGGTAGTGGAAGGTGTCTCTGGCCATGTCAGGGAGTTGGAACTGGATGGTCTTGAAGGTCCCTTCCCACCCAAACCATTCCAGGATTCCATAAAAAACGTTAATTATGGCTGTAATGCTGTTTTTTTATGGATTAGTGTGCAGGGTCTGGGATGGGGTCCGGGCAACCAGGGCAGATGCCCTGGGAGGAAGCAGAGGATTGATCCTTCCTGGTCCAGTCTTGGGATACATCTTGTTCAAAGTGCCCCGGGGACTGAGCGTGGTTCTGTTGGGATTCGGGACTGGTCTCTAAAACCCTTTAACCCTCTTGGTGCTGTTCCCTCTGTCCCAGGGCATCCATTTATTCCTGCCCAGGTACTCCAGGATAAAATCTCTCATGGGACCATGAAGTTCCAAGTTCAACTCTTCCTTTTTTTTCCATCCAAATTCCCCAAACAACAGCTGTAATTTTAAATAAGATAAATTTTATGGGATATTATTCACCTTTTCTAGAACAGGCTTCAACAGCAATGGAGTAGCTTGGCCAGATGAAATCTCCCTGTGGATAAAGTTTTCCAAATTGGCCACATGCTGTATTTAAAACCCATTTTGAAGTGGTTTGGACGCTTCGGAAGTGGTTTTTCTAAGACTAATTATCCCTCCTAACAGCGTCCCATTCGGAATATATTTTCCAGTGCTGGATATTTACACACTCCCTGTTTTTTCACCTGACAGTGACAGCTGTGGGAGTGAAGAATGTATTTAATTCCTAAATATCTACTCTAATAAGAGATTAGTAATGGCAGAGCTGCTTTTTTTCCACTCTTGTCCCAGATGGTTTTCCCTACAAATGGTTGTAACTTCTCCAAGCTTTTAGCAGATCGATCCCTGACGTATTCCTGTGCCAATTCCAGTGTGAAAGTAGGGATTTAAAAGAAAAAGCACCCAAAAAAGGAGGAAGGGGGAAGCAGAGCATGGCTGAACAGCAGCTCTACAAGGCACAAATTCCCTGAATTACTTCTTATCCTGATAAAATTGGGATAAAATTGGGATGAATTGGGACTTTAAACTTTTCCGTGAGCTGCTGCGCTGAGCCAAGTCCAACTGGTGCCAGCATCTGGGCTGAGCTCCGGGCTGTGCCCGGGCAGGTCTCGGAGCTCGGGAATGAGCCATCCGGTTTTTGGGGGCAAAAAAGGTCACTTGGCAAATGCTGGAGCATCGTTTTCCACTGATTAATTCTGTCCAGGCTAAGTAAACATTTAGGCTTCTTTCAGGCCGAAGGATGGATCCATCTGTTTCATCCTGGTGGGAGAAATCAGGGAGTATCCTGAGCTGGAAGAATCATCAGATCCAAATCCTGGCGCTGCATGGGAACAGCCCAAAGAAAATATATAAAATACTCTAAAAAAGCTGGAGAAAACTCCTGGATTGGCAAATGCAGAGTGATCCTAAATAAGATCTCTGAGAGCTTCACTGGGCAGCGGGATCCATTTTCCAGGAGCTGGAAGGGGCTTCATGCAGTGGAAGAAAGGAAGGAAGGAATTTTGTACGTCTCTCCCATGGGTCAAATTTCACCCTTGGGCTGAGTTAATGAAATTCCCAGTCGAGTTTAATTGTCTGTTGCATTCAACATGGAGAAAAATTCCTAAATAATTATATATGCATCTCCAAACCCTGCGTAATGTTTAAAAGCTCTACTGGAAGGTTCCCTGCCCATGGCAGGGGGTTGGAATGAGATGATCTTTAAGGTCCCTTCCAACTCAAATTACTGTGGGATTATGTAATCAGCTTTTCCAGTCCCTGGGTATTTATTTCCTTCTGCTGCCTTGGAAATAATTGGAATTAGCTCGTTGATACCGACTAATGTCCCTCCTACAAGGTCTGGTCTCTCCCTAGCAGAGCACTGAGATTTCCTCTTTCTACACCCAAATTCTCTGTCTGATGGAGCTTCCTTTGGGATGAAGCCGTTGTGTTCCTCTCCAAACCTTGGTTTTATCCCACTGGGGAATGCGTGGGTGATGCAGGACCATCCAGTCTCTCCTTGGCTCTTCCCGGGCTGGATCCTGGCACCTCTGTGTGGATTTCAGCATGAGGCCGGATTCGCCACCGCCCTTGGCACCGGCAGAGCCGACCATCTGCGTCCGGCAGCTTCCCTGTTCCCGGTCCATCCATCCATCCATCCCCAGGTGCCGATCGGGCTCCGCAGCATCTGCAGCTCCTGCTGCCCTCCGGGCTCGCCTGGAAGGAGGATTTGCAGGAGGATACGGGGAGGTCTGAGAGGTCACAGCTGTTAAAGCTGGGAAAGTGGGAAAAAAAGAGCAGAGGGATTCCCGAAGTTGGCACGGATCCCGCGGCCACCTGTCCGTGAGCAGGAATGGTTTTCCAAGCTGAAATAATGTTTTGATTGCAAATAATTTCCTTTAATTCCTCCCCCCCCCTCCCCCCCTCCCNTTGATTGCAAATAATTTCCTTTAATTCCTCCCCCCCCTCCCCCCCTCCCCCCTCAAATTACTGGAGATTTAATAATTGCTTCTGGAATTGTTGGTATTGAATCCAGAGCTGTGTTCCTGCCATCCTCTGGTGTGGGAAGGAAGATGTAAACATAGGCATTCAGGGGTGAATCTCTGGGGAAACCCCAAAGCTATTCCAGTTCAGGATATTTTAAATGGGAAAAGTTTTTATGGCTCAATAAGGAGGAGCAGGGAGTGTCAAAGGTGATGTCTCTGCTGCTTTAAATTCCTTTTTAAACGCAAGGATAAGAGGGGGCAAAGGGGAAATGTTGTTCGTGTCCTGGGAAGGAACTTTGTGGGAGTTGTGGGAGGCAGAAGGAGTGTTTTCCTGTTCCTTCCCTCTAAGAAATTCCTGGTCTCTTCTGCAGCTAAAATAATGCTGTTTCAACCCAAATCAGCGTGTGGAATCATTGAGGTTGGGTAAGCCCTCATTGAGTCGAAACTGCCGAGGTCATCACTGAACCATGTCCCCGAGTGCCACATCCACACGGCTTTTCAGTCCCTCCAGGAGTGGTGATTCCAGCTGTGCCAGGGCTTGATAACCCTTTCCATGAAAACATTCATCCTGATGTCCATCCTGAACCTCTCCTGGCACAGCATGAGGCCGTTTCTTCTTGTCCTGTCCCTTGTTCCCTGGGAGCAGAGCCTGATTCCCACCTGGCTGCACCTTGCTGTCAGGGAGCTGTGCAGAGCCAGAAGATCCCCCTGGAGTTTCCTCTTCTCCAGGCTGAGCCTCCCCAGCTCGCTCAGCCGCTCCTGGTACTCCAGACTCTTCTCCAGCTCCGTTCCCTTCTCTGGACACGCTCCAGCCCCTCAGTGTCTGTTTTTCTGAACTCTCAGGTTTTTAAGAATAAAGAGCTGATAAATAAGGGGGAAGAAAAAAGGACTTCCTTGTACAACATGTGAAGATGTGGGATTGGAGTCATGGAATCATGGAATGATTTGGGTTGGAAGGGACCTTTATGACCATCTAGTTTCTCCCCCTTCCAAAGTCAGGGACACCTTCCACTATCCCAGGTTGCTCCAAGCCCTGTCCAACCTGTCCTTGGACACTTCCAGGGATGGGGAAGTCCACACCCTCTCCGGGCAATCTGTTTCAATCCAGCAGGACTGACCGGACGTGCTGCCCCCGTTTGTAATCCCTGACATTAATCCTCTGTCATCCATGGGTTTGTGGATGGACAGGGAATTAGGCAGGATGAATCTTACCCTGGACCTGTTTTCCGGTCCCAGGGTGGGCAGCTCCTCATGGATCTGCATCATTCCCACCTGTGCACAGGTGACTGCAACCAACTTGCATACGTGAGGGAGGGCAGGGGTTGCACCGGCCACTTTCCAGAGCTGTGGCAAAATCCTCTGGAGGCTGGGATCCATCTGGGAGGGCATCTTGGCAAGTCCTCAGTGTGAAATCCAGTAGGAAGCACTTCCTGGAGCATCCAAGAATGCTCTGCCTGCCCGGGGGGCTCAGCTTTGGGAGCCTTTTTGCCTGCGTTGGTGAAACTCTCGCCTCCTGTTTTTCCCCTCTTTTTTTTTTTTCCCCGTCGGCGCTGCTGAAGCGAGGCTTCCTCGGGCAGGTTTTTTACAGGATTTGATGAGAGCAGTCGGTTACGACTCCCCGAGTGCCGTGAAAGTTGATGCGATGGTCGCTCCGCGCCTGTGCTCATTTTTATAATTTTTTATTTTATGAAACAGGACAGGGAGCTTAGTGACTTATTACTATTCATTTCGTTTCAATGCAGTAAATATTGATTCAGTTGGGGCTTTTCAATTTAAACCACTTGCCGATTATATAAAATATTACCAGCCTCTGGAATTATGCTTACGGATCCCTTCGGCTGCTCATTAACGAAGGAGTGCAATTTTTAGATCCCTTTGCTTTCATCATCCAAATAAATGGGCTGAGCTCCCTCTTCCCAGGGAAGGTGCTGTAGACTCAGCTCGCAGGGGCTTGACAGCCTCGATGGAGCTCTTAATTTGGAGCTGCTTTCAAAGGATTTTGTACGTCGGGGTTTTTGTTGTTTTTTTTTTTCATTTTGAGACGTTGAGGTCTCTTCCTCTGGTTTTTCAGCTGTGGAGCGACAGCTGGGATAAATGGAGCTGATTTTCCTGCTCAAAGTAGCTTCTCCTACCGGTGGGTCGTTGGATGTTGCTTCGGCTCCAAGGATCTGTTTTCGTGAGTCGTGAGAAGCAGGATCAGAGGTCTGGGAAGAGGGAGATAGGTGTAATTCCAATGGTGGAAGGGTCTTGTTAGCTGTGGTCACTTGGGGTCATCTGTTACGGACATTCCCACGGCACAACTTCCCGTTGAACCAGCTCGGACAACTCACAAAGTGTTGCTTCAACGTTGTGAGGAGGTGTTGGAGCCCATCCGTGTAGATATGGGGTTAAATAAGCTTTGGGAAAATGCCATTGGTGCCACCAGAGCTCGTGGTGGTTGGACTGTGGGCTTGGGATGTTGCCCATGCATAAGATGAGCCCATTTCAGGAGTTCTCCTTTCCCATTGTCGGACCTTTCCATCCCCACTGTTGAGCCCTTTGGAGTGTGAGCTCCTTGCCGTGCTCCTCCTGGCACCTCCTCACTAGAAGGGCATGAGGTCAGGATCATGAAAATCAGGACAATCTCCTTCTCCAACCCGTTTGTCCTGACGACACGGAGAGCGGGACACGGGCAGATCCAGGATAGTCTGACGGGATTTGAAAGAAATAAAACAAATCGTGCCTAGGGGAGCATCCCCACAGTTGGGAATTGTCAACTTTTGGGGGTTAATTACTGGGGAAGGAGCCACCTTCAAGGGGTTTCGGAGGGTGAAAAGATCAGGATGAAAAGAGAGGAAAGTGGGGATTGACTTCAACTTCTTGACCACTTTTAAGCCCAACCAAGAACACGCAGTGCTCAGGAGGAGACCCAGAAATTGTCTGGTTTAGCAAGAGCTGCATTAATTGGGTCAATGTTAAAATGTGATTTAAAGCACATTGTCAGTGGAGCAGGGGATTTGGCCAAGGACCTGGTTCCAAGGGTGAGTTACGACACTGGATCTCAGGGCCGAGATGTTCTTCACGTTATGCTTTGTGCAGCACTTAACCCGTGGTGGGTTTCCCCAAAAATAACTGATGATGCGGCCAGAAAGAACCCGAAAGAGGCTTCAGATTGGAAAAGGAAGAGCTAAAAAAACTCCTCTGCTGTGGAGCCGACTTACATAATCAAACACAGGTTTAAATGCTGCTTTTAGGCCAAGTTTAAGGGTGGTAGTAAAGCAACTTTACAATAATCAATAGTTTTTAGTCTGCCTGCGTAATTCAAACTCATCAGCTCCTTCTCCCCCAGTGGTTCACTGCTAATCTCACCAGTTGGCTGCAGCAGGATCGACACCGTCGCGGTGAAGGTGACCTGGAATCCCTTTGTGTGAGTGGGTTTTTGTCAGCTAAATTCAAGGAATTTATCCTTTTTAATGCAAAACCTTAGGGTAATATATTCATCAGGTTGCTGGCTCACCTATTGCTGGAGATGAATGTGTATTATTTTAATGCTAAGATTAATAAGGACTTTCTGAAGTCCTGCTTGAAGTATTCCCTGGTGATATTTGAGGACTTAATTTGCGTGTAAAGCTGGGATAATTGTGTGGCATCGCAGCACACGGAAAGCACTGGGAGTTTTGGTGCAGGGCAGAGCTTCCATGGGAAACTGGCACAAATTGGGTAGAGGCTTCCCCAGATCCCCTTGGAGTCCCTATGTGCACTTCAACCTCTTTAGGATTTTTAATTGCTTTGAAAAATCATGGAATCATCAGATGATATGGGTTGGAAAGGACTTTTTAAGATCATCCCATTCCAACCCCCTGCTGTGGGCAGGGATTCCCTTCCATTATCCCAGGTTGCTTCCAGCACTGTCCAACCTGGCCTTGGACATTGCCAGGGATGGGGCAGCCACAGCTTCTCTGGGCAACCTGTGCCAGGGCCTCAGTACCCTCCCAAGGGAAGAATTTCTTCCCAATATCCCACCTGTCCCTGGGAAGCCATTCCCTGTGTTCTGTCCCTCCATCCCTTGTCCAGAGTCCCTCTCCATCTCTCCTGGAGCCCCTTCAGGCACTGGAAGGGGCTCAGGGGTCTCCCTGGATCCTTCTTTTCTCCAGGCTGGATATTCCCAGCCTTTTCCAGAGCAGAGGGGTTACAGCCCTTGGAGCATCTCTGCAGCCTTCTCTGGATTTGCTCCAGCAGCTCCACATCCTTCTGATGTTGGGCCCCAGGGCTGGAGGGAGCTCTGCAGGTGGGGCCTCACCTGAGTGGGGCAGAGGGGCAGAATCCCTCCCTCACCTGCTTTCCAAACTGGGATGAGCCCAGGACATGGGGGAATTTCCAGGTTCCAGCACACAGGGCCAAATGTCTGGGTTCGTAGTACCATCCCGTTCCCATCAGTGCATTCCAGTGGTGTGGCTTGTCTCATATGCCAGGGAGCCACTTTGAGATTCCCAAGGCAAAGCAGAAAGCTGGAGATTTTCCTTCCACATTGCCAAGCCAGATGGTCTCTCCCACTGAGCCACCTAGGAGAATTTCTTCCCAATATCCCATCTAACCCTGCCCTCTGGCAGTGGGAAGCCATTCCTTGTGTCCTGTCCCTCCATCCCTTGTCCAAAGTCCCTCTTCAGCTCTCTTGGAGCCCCTTTAGGCACTGGAAGGGCTCTGAGGTCTTCCTGGAGCCTTCCCTTCTCCAGGGCCAGGTTCCTTTTATTGCGATGGAGACGCGGGGTCGTTTGTCCTCGTTGATTGAGTATTTATGATGGGAGCTCTGGATGGCGTTTCCCTCAGATTGAATTTGTGCAGCTGGCAGGAATTGCTTCCGTCCTCCCCAAAGGTCCCTTTTCACCTGTCAGGACACACTGCAGCCTTTTACCTGTTTATTCTTGTCCGTTGATTTAATCCCTGGCTGTTGGGGTGGCTGGAACACCATGATCTTCAGAATTTCCATACTGCCCTGCATGTATGGGTTGGATTTCTCCTACTCTTTTATTTCTAATTATTTTATTTTTTTTTAATCCTGCTCAGTATTCAAGGACCATAAAGACGTTCCCCACTTATCATGAGCTGTTATCTCAACAACTCCTCACCATTATTAGTAATCACTCTCAGTGTCGTGTATTGCTCTTCCTTATGGCTCCCGAGGCAAATCACGGATGCAGGGAAGGATTTCTGATGGTTGAGTCGCAGGCTGAGGAGGAGCAGAGCTGTTCCGCTTTTTTTCTGAAGGCAGAACAACAGGTTTGCAGTAGTTCCTGTGGCTCCTGGTGGCCACCTGCCGAAGGGGAACCTCCTGAACATGGTCGGTGACATCCATGGAGATGCTCCATGGGCATTTTGGTACCTACCTGGCACAGGGATGTGCAGATGTGAGCTGGTATCCAGATGCATCCAAGACGATGGAGTCTACCAGCCCCACCAAGATGCTGGGGAACCCCAGGACCTCTCAAGCTTTGGTGTGAGATCTTCCCCCTTAAGGTATTTGAAAACCATAGAAGGGTTTGGGTGGGAAGGGGCTTTCAAGATTGTCGAGTTCCAGCTCCCTGCCATGGGCAGGGTCACCTTCCACAGGGCCAGGTTGCTCCAAGCCCCATCCAACCTGGCTTTGGACACTTCCAGGGGTGGGGCAGCCACAGCTTCTCTGGGAATTCCATTTCAGGGCCTCACCACCCTCCCCGGGAAGGATCCCTTCCCAATATCCCATCTAATCCTTCCCTCTGCCAGTTTAAAGCCATCATCTAGACCTGGTGGTTGGCAACTCGTTCTGGATGGCCCTGCTTGAGCAGGGGGTTGGGCCAGACTACAGGGATTCCTTCCAGCCTCAAACATTCCGTGATCTCTCCTGAAAACCTCTGGGTGTTGCTGTTGTTGATCATGGCACATCCTGTCTTGTGGCACCGGGACATCGAGAGGAATTTGAGATTTGTCCTGAGAATCTTTGGCTGCCCCATCCCTGGAAGTGTCCAGGGTCAGGTTGGATGAGGCTTAGAGCAGCCTGGTCTAGTGGAAGGTATCCCTGCCCATGGCAGAGAGGTTGGAATAAGATTATCTTCAGGGTCTCTTCCAACCCAAACCATGCCAGGATTTTACGATTTCACATCAAAAATTAACCCTGGGTAGGTGTTTGGACTCTCCTACAAACCTGGAGACAGCCTGATCTTGCGTGAACTTTGGCACACCTGGAGTTGCTGGTGGATCAAAGAACTCCCATTCCCGCCTTTAGTCTGCCAAATGGATATTTCCAAACCCACCCTTGAATTCCCAATCCACGCTCCTCCTGCTGCCTGGTTTTTATTGCTGGGTGATGGCCCCCAAATCTTGACTGATGAGCACCATCCCACTGGGAAAGGCAACTTCCTCCTTTTCTTCTCCAAGTCAGTGGTGGATTTTATTTTTTCCCCGTTGTTTTGGGGGTTGTTTTTGTTCTGTGTTTTCCCAGCTCGGCGCGGTTCAGTGCTTTGGCCTCTCAAACTGGAACGCCCGGATTAATTTGTGGTTAGATCTCTGTTAAGATTGCATCCACTTCCCCAGTCAGCACTTAATTGGCAGTTGCTTGATTTAACAGCGTGGGAGCCGGCTCCGGAAAAATGGCTTGGATAAATCACTGCCTGACGCCAGAAAATAGATATAATCTCAACATTAACTACATTAATAGTAGCAGGAGCCGAATTAAGAAAGCCATAAAGTAGAGGCAGGAGAGTATAAATTACGGCCATCTCGCTGTCTTCTTCTCCAGGCTCTGCTTTCCATCCTCTCCCTGTCAGTGGAATGGGATCGTGCTGGTCTTGGGTCCAGTTGGGTTGCGGTCGGCTCCCTCCCTAGGGGACAGGGAGAAGAGCAATTCCCACCGTTCCCAGCTCGTGGCCCATCTTTGGGACAGCACCAGAGTGGGTCTGATCAGTTTTAGTGGCTTGGTGTTGATTACAGGGATCCAGAATGTTCAAGTCGTGGATTTGATTTCTTCCCTCCCAGAAGACCTGGGATATGGGGGATTTTTATGGTCCTCTGGTCACAGGGATTTCTAGGATGATTATTTGAGGTTGGATAAGGGGAGAAAACGCATTTCCTAATGATGTGGATGGAAATCCACGTAGGGCATGTGGTGAGGTGGCCAGCTCCCAGCTCCTGGAGAACCCTCAGCAGATCCCTTGCTTGTGGGTGTCCGTGCTGTTCTTCCCAGGGGAAGCTTTGCCTTTATTTCCCATCTGTGAAAACCAGGGAAATCAACCCGGCATAAGCGCTGTGAGGGCTTGGTTTTCCCGATGCTCTGGATAATGGTGAACTTCACAACTTCTCCTGCTCTCCGGGAGTCTTAGGAAAAGTGTTCCTCCAGCTTTTGTGTGCCGTGGGATGCCAAAAACCTTCCCAACTCTTCCAGCTGTTGCTTTATCCATTTGTGCCGGTGTTGTTTATAAATTCTGAAGCACATCTGGTTGGTTGTTCCTTTTTTCCCTTCAGTCAGGTGTTAGATCCAGCTTTGGTTCAGAAGGTGACATTTTAAGATTTCCTGTGGACATACCGGAGTGGAGATGCTCCACATGGAGATATTTGGGAGTCCTGGGGTGGAGGCTGAGCATCTTCATGAGGACCAAACCCTCAGTGGGAGCATGAGTTAGAGGTGCTGGTGGTACCTCCCTGCTGGTGGGAGGGGTTCCAGAGCAGGTAATGATGCCCTAGAGCATCATAAAAATCCTTTTCCATGCACTTCTCCATGGAAAAATGGGAGGAGGGGGATGATGATGCCATGGAAGTCGCCTTGGAAGTTACATGTCGCTATGTGGAGGGTCGGGCTGGAGGTAAGTTTTGGGCTCATTTGGGAAGTTTTCCCCTTTTTTTTGGTTGGCCTGGAGATTTTTGTGAGGTTTTTGGGAGTTTGGGGATTGCTCTGGGTCTGGTGTCAGCAGAGGGGGACAGCTCTGTACGAGTCTGGTGCGGGAAGGGCTGATTTGAACTTAGTGAGAGAGCAAGAATTAATTTGTTTGGTCTTTGGGCACATGTTGAACACATTGTGCCAAATTTTGGTGGACCCATCAAAATCCAACATAACCCAACCCTTGCCCAAATTTTCCCCCACAATCCCTGATTGAAAGCATCTCTGGGCTGTTTGGAAATGGGAATGCTGCCAGGGCNGAGCTTCTCTGGGCAACCTGTGCCAGGGTCTCCCCATCCTCACAGGGAAGGATTTCTTCCCAATATTCCATCTATCCCTGCCCTCTGGCAGTGGGAAGCCATTCCCCATCTCTTGTCCCTCCATCCCTTGTCCCAAGTCCCTCTCCAGCTCTCCTGGAGCCCCTTCAGGCACTGGAAGGGGCTCTGAGGTCTCCCTGGAGCCTTCTCTTCTCCAGGCTGGACATTCCCAGCTCTCCCAGCCTAGTTCCAGAGCAGAGGGGCTCCAGCCCTTGGAGCATCTCTGTGGCCTCCTCTGGATTTGCTCCAGCAGCTCCACATCCTCCTGATTCTGGGCCCCAGGGCTGGAGGCAGCTCTGCAGGTGGGGCCTCACCTGAGCGGGACAGAGGGGCTGAATTCCCCTTTTTTCTCAGGTTTATCCCGACCTTTTCAACTTTATTTCCAGCTTTTTGGTTCAGTTGCACCCCCCCTTCACCACGTCCCGTTTTCTCCCCTGGAAATGGATTTTTAAAAGCGTCATCTTCCAGCAAATTTTCCTTTCCATCTTGTTGTTTATTAGGCTCTTAAAGGCAAAGCTTGTAATGCATCCATTGATCCAAATTCCAATTGAAGAGATGTGAGCACATAAAATGGTCCCGACCCTTTAATAATGGAGCGATATCCTTTGGAATGTAGGCAATGCAATTAGGACAAGGAACCAACCCCCTGCCCCTTGATGGGGGCCTTTGAATCATTTTTATCCATTCCATATATTCCGAGTTGGAGCCGAGTTCCTTTAAGTGTCTTCCTGGTGAGTATCTGATGGACTGACGCCCTCAGAAGTGTTGTCCCTTTTTTTTCTTTTTTTTTTTTTTT
>WAAG01053399.1:22917-34153 GCA_013390105.1 Tichodroma muraria | reverse complement strand
GTGGGGGTTATCTCCTTTTTTTGTGTTTTTGGGTTTTTTTTTTTTTTTTTTTTTTTTTTTTTGAGGAATCTCGGTTGATAACCGTTAAATTTATTTGCAACTATTTTCCTTTCCAGGTCAGGGGGATTTATTGGGAAGGTACATCTTTATTTAGGTAATTAAGGAGCTTAATAGGTGCTCATTGAAATTCTTAATTTTTCCCAGGTTTTGAAAATGCTAAATGAGATCTGGGATGGATTATTATTTTTTTTTTTCCCCTGAGATTAACATTAAGCTGCATTTGAATGAAAATTCAGATTCAATTGAACCAAATTAAAATAGGGGTTTTTTTTTTAGTGTTTGTTTCATAATTAGAAGCAATTACTGAAAGGAGGGAATTGTTTATGGGTAAATTAATGTGTTTTTGCCAGTCACTGTGTATTTAAAACTAATGGATCCTCTGTATTTATGGATGTATGTTGGGAAAAGACACATCCCTTCCTATTTTTAATTTCCAATCACTTTTCCAACCTCAAATATCATCAACAGTGGACTGAGTTTATTTGAATTATCGCCATCAGGTTCTTTAAATAAATTAAATCTTAATGTAGACAGTGTTTATTTGAGGTTTGACCTTTATTATTTTAAGGAGAAAGCATCAATATTGATAAAAATCCCATAAATCAAACATTTCAGTGGAATTGCTTGCTTTTAGCTGTAGATTTGGGTTCTTCAGGGATCTGGCGGGTGAGGGTAGAGATGGAGAAGCTTCCAAGGGGTATCTTGGAGCATTCCTGGCGTGTTTGAGGAGCACTTTTAGCCCTAAATCCTGTGTTGTTTGCTAAGGAATGATGAATGGCTGAGGGAAAACGCGATTTTTTTGGTTTTGTTTTCTTTCTCCCGAGTGAGGATTTTCCACTGCCACATTCCAGGCTTGTGGCAGACGAGCTCCCTCCTTCCTCACCTCTCTCCCTGTTGCTCTCCGTAACCGTTGCCCCCGCGATGATCCGCTCTTTCCCCGGGATTCAAATGCCAGCATGCAAATGTGATTTCTGACTATGTAAGGATTACTTCCGAAAAAAATATGAGCTAAGCCCAAAGAAGAAATCCAGTAGTAAAAGAAAACCATTCTTTAAGAGCCACTTGTATCGCCGCCAGCGCCGGGAAATCCTCTCCGTTTCAGCCGGCTGGGAACGCCGCCGGGATGCTCCTGCTCTGCTCCTGGGGTTGCGTTTAACTTAGAGACATCAAATGCTCTAAAAATTTTATGTTTTGAGCATAGGGGAATTTTTTGCGGGGGTTTTGGGTGGGTTTTTTTGGATCGTGTGGTGTCGTGTTGATGAGGGGATGGGGGTGTTGAATCTGAGCACGCTGGAGCGACTCATCCTTGTGTTTAATCTTCATTTTCCATGTTGGCTTGGAAATCTCCCGTTTGGGTTTGTTGTTTTTTTTCCCCTTTTTATAGATTATTTGAAGAGGGAATGTATTTTCCCATCATGACTTGCTGGCTCCTGGCCGAAGTTTTGGTGGTTTTACTCCATTCTGAGCAGGTTTGGAGTTCCATTCTGAGAAGGGAATGGATCTGGGAAAGGGTCTGGAGCAGCAGGAGCAGCTGAGGGAGCTGGGAAAGGAGCTCAGCCTGGAGAAAAGGAGGCTCAGGGGGGACCTTTTCACTCTCCGCAACTCCCTGATGGGAGGGTGGAGCCAGGTGGGGATCAGGATCTGCTCCCAGGGAACAAGAGACAGGAAGAGAAGAAACAGCCTCAGGTTGTGCCAGAAGAGGTTTAATTTGGATATTGGAAAGCTTTTTTCATGGAAAGGTTGGGCAGGCTGCCCAAGGCAGTGGTGGAATCCCCATTCCCATAGAAATTTAACATCTGTGTGGATGTGGTACTTTGGAACATGGCTTAGTGGAGGCCTTGGCAGTGCTGGGGGAATGGTTGGGCTAGATGATCTTGGAGAGATTTTCCCATCTAAATGCCTCTGGAATTTTCTGAAGGACATTGCAGGGTGGTGTTCAATCCTGGGAAATCAGACTTGGTCAACACGAGCACCTACTAATCATCAGCATGAAATTTTCTGCGTGAGGCGAAGTTGCTGCTGCTTCAAGAGATGCACTGGAAAAGCCCGAGCCTCATCCTGCAGAATCATGGAATGGTTTGGGTTGGAAGGGACCTCAGAGATCATCTTGTCCAAACCCCTGCCATGGACAGGGACACCTTCCACTAGCCCAGGTTGCTCCAAGCCTTTTCCAACCTGACCTTAAGTGTTTTATCCGCCCGGGGCCTCCCTGTGTAACGTTTTAAGCACCATTCTCTGATTTTCCCCGTAGTCGGTGTCGAACCTCGTGCCAGCTACGCCGCTGTTTTTAAACATTTTTGTGTCGTTTCTCCACCCTCTCTTCATTAAAAATTTTTCTTCCGCTGTCCACCCTGGGGGTGGGGGAAAGACAACCCTCAACCTTGTGTAGTCAAGGTTATGGCGATAAATTCCGGAGCATTGTCACTTCTATTCGGAGTAAATTGGCCGGCCGCTCTCGGGCTGAAGGGGAGATAATTTGCTGTAGTATTTCAAATGGATTAGAAATGGATTTGAAGGGAAAGTTCATGCCTCCCATTACAAAGGCTAGAAAGAAGACTATCTTAAGGCACTGTTCACACTCCAGCCTTCATTATCCACGCTTAATACCTTTCCTATTTTCCAGCGTTAATGAAATTTCCTGCCGGAGCGGGGCCTTGTGGACGGACGGGAGGACTCTTTAGATCCGCGGGATGCGCGGCGGAAAGGGAATTACAAGGCCCTCGTGTCGAGGGGCCCGGTGTATTCTCCAGGTCCTTGGCCCAGCTATTATCTCGTTAATTTTACCCTCTTTTGTCAGTGCAGTTCATTTCCAAAGGCCTTCCTTTCCATTAGGGTAACAATTCCACGGAGAGCTGGGATCCCGGCGCCGATGAAAAGCGAGTGGGCGTTGGGCTCCGTGCCCTCACCGGTGGCTTTTCCCCGCCACCACCGGCTTGGATGTCACTAAGAGGGAGGGGGACACCCACGCTGGCGGCTGTGTTGGAGCCACACAACCACTTGGGAGCAACAGCTTGGATTCGGAGGGAAATAAAAAGGGTTCCTGCAAGTGAAGGCTGGGAAGTTGAGTTCCCTCCCCGCTTTTCTGTGTGGGCGTTCCCCATACAAAACATAATTTCCCTTGGATTTTAAATCTCTTCAGGCTCCTATAATGTAATAAATATCCTGCCTAATATAATAAATAATAAATGCAATGAATACTCGAATAAATATTGCTTTATGTATATGAAAGGATGAGGGGACATCACTGCTGGGACATTTGCACCGCCCAGAAGGTGGAAATGGAGGTGGCCAAGCCTCCAGTGAGCTCAAACTGAGCTCCTGGTTGGGACTCCCCATCCCTGGAAGTGTTCAAGGCCGGGTTCAATGGGGCTTGGGGTGACCTGTTTTACTGGAAGGTGGCCCTGCCCATGGAGGGGGATTGGAACTTGGTGATTTTGAAGATCCCTTTCAACCCAAATCTTTCTGTGATGGTTCCACGGCTTCCGTCCGGTGGCCCTTGGGGCTTTGGCAGCCCGAGCAGATGTTCTGCAGAAGCTTTTCCTGGAGAGGTCACTTGTCTCCCTCCAAAACTACAATTAGAGGAGGTTCAGCACCACTCCCTTTGGGGGAACGAGTTTTGATGATGTTTGCCAAAATCCTTGAAAAAAAAAAAAATCATAGATTCGTGGAATGGATTGGAAGGAACCTTAAAAATCATCCTCTTCCAACTCCCCGCCTCAGTGGGGATGTTCTGATACGGTGTCTGCATTTGGAGGCTCCCTCAGTTTAGAGCGTGGCCATCCCTAAGGAATTCTAAAGAAGAGAGAGGCGTGTGACCACCTCGGTGAGCTGAGAGCAGCAAGGCAGGAAAATAAAAATCCCGAGGATTTGGGGGATAACTGGGTCTTAAACTGGCGCTTAAGATCAACAAACTGGATCTTAAAGTGGTGCTTAAACCAGTGTGAGTCAGGCTCAGGTGGTTTGAGCAGCCCCCGGGGCTGTGCAGGGTTTGGGGTGGGTTGGGTTTTATTGACAATGCAGCCAAAAAAGGTTTAATTTAATGTGTTATCTCATATATGTGTGTCTATGTGATAATATGATGTATTAGGGCATTTATGTAAATTTGCATTCAATTGATATTGAATGTATCTCTGTAGATACAGAATATTTTTAATATATATGGATATATCTACATATAATATATAGACATAACAATACATACAATATCTATTCAAATACATAAAATATATATTTAAATATATTTGTCCAATGCATGTCTGTCTGTATCTAGTTTATATATATATATATAGTGTACCTATATATCTATAGATCTGTGTTTCCATGCCCTGAGTGCTTCCACAGCTGTGCCACATCCCAGCCTTTCCCTACAAACCAGAGTGGGAAATGTTGGATGAACCCCTGACTTCTTCCCTTCCCTCTACTAGACTTAAGGAAAATATGAAATGTGTAATATATAGAAAATAGCATCTATATATTATATGTATTACCTATATATTAGTGAATATATGTAATTCAATATATATTCTATATATTCAATAATGTATGAGTAATATAAAGTGCTAAGGATAAAAATAGTATCTGGGCCTCATATAAATGATCTCTAGGTATTATTAAATATATATATTGAATATATCTAGATGTTACTGAACGTATATAATTCAATATATGTATTCAGTGCATATATTCAATAATATCTAGAGATAATTGATGGATATAGAAGGCGCAGAGAATATAGGTGATAATACATGGATTTATGTGTAAAAGTGTCGATATTTATTATTCCATGTAATATATAGATCTTGTATTTCAATACATATACTCAGGGTATATATATATTCAATTATTTGTGTATCTGTACGGAAATAGATGTGTGTGGATATCTCTGTGTGTTATCCAGAGGTAGCGTGTAGGGAATACATACGAAATTAGGAGAAGTCTTTGGAGGGACTGATTCAGCTGGGAAAAAGGAGCCCCAGATCCATGGGCGCTGCAGCCCCCGTGAACGGAGGAGCGGAGCACCCTGGGCTCCTCCCAGGGATGTGTCACGGGGAGGAGGAGGAGGAGGAGGAGATGGATGGAGCCGGCATGGGTCTTGTCTCAGCCGTGGTGGGGTTCTGCAATACCTTCATTAGAATCCTGGAACGGCTTGGGTTGGAAGGTTAAGGATCATCCAGTTCCGTGGAAGCCATGGGCAGGGACACCTTCCAATACCCCAGGTTCCTCCAAGCCTCATCCAACCTGGCCTTGGACACTTGCATGGATGGTGCAGCTGCAGCTTCTCCAGGAACTCCATTCCAGCACCTCACCACCTTCCCAGGGAAGAATTCCTTCCCAATACCTTACCTAATTCTGCCCTTTGGCAGTGGGAAGCCATTCCTGCTTTTCCACAGTCTCTCTCCAGCCACTGCCATCCCTTTTCCATGGTCTCTCTCCAGCTCTCCTGGAGAGTCCCTTTAGGCACTGAAAGGTCTCCCTGGATCCTTCCCTTCTCCAGGCTGAACACCTCCATCTCTCTCAGCCTGCCTCCAGAGCAGAGGGGCTCCAGCCCTTGGAGCATCTCTGTGGCCTCCCCTGGACTTGCTCCAACAGGTCCACGTCCTTCTACTGCTGGGACCCCAGAGCTGGACGCAGAACTCCAGATGGGATCTCAGAAAAGCAGAGTAGAGGGGGAGAATCGTCTCCGTCACCCTCCCGGCCGTTGGATATTTGATATTATTTTTGTTGCCCCTGATTCGGCCACAAGACCTTCCTTCAGGTCCTGCAGCCAGTGCTGGATGCATCCTTGGCCTTGCTGGAGTTTTCTGGGATGTGCTGGGTGATCCATGAGTGACCCAAGTGTCCCTCGTGCCATCGGCACCTCCACCCAACGACGCCACCGCTGCGACTCTTTGCGAGTCACTAAGACTTGACGCTCCTCTCCGGAGCAGTTCCACGAGGGGGAAGCCCTGTTCGGGAACTGAAACGAGGAATTTATCGAATTCCCATCCCCTTCCACAAAAAACAGGCAGCAAATTTTCCGAGCTCGGTAGCCAGTGGCAACAGCCCTCCGGAATGAATAGGCTGTCACGCTCAGCATTAGGAAATGTTACTATTCCATTTTCCAGCTCTCTTTTTCTTTGGAGCACATGTTCATTTAAAGGAAATGCTCATCGGGGTTTGCATTCCGCTGATAGGATAGCGGGATCTTAATTTACGGATATTCTCCGGTAATGCGCGGTTTATATACGTTCTGCTAATAGCATTATGAGCATAGTTTGGGCTAATACAAAATTAGAGCTCTAATTTGCATAAACAAATTACTGTTTGGATTAGTGCTAAATGAGGAAGGCGACTGATATTGGAGGAGATTTGATTTGGCTGCAGTGGCTCTGTTTGGATAATGGGGGATGGATAGGAACGAGCTGGGAGGCTGCGTTGCAGGTCGGGAGGGAGGTGGGGGTGCTGCAGGAGGTATCTGGTCATGGAGTGGACGAGATTTTGGGTGGCAGAGGAGCCCCTCTGGGACATGTGGCAAGGTGGGCGTTGGCCTCTTTTCCCTGTCAACCAGCAGCAGGATGAGAGGAAATGGCCTCAGGCTGTGCCAGGGGAGGTTCAGGTTGGACATGGGAAGGAATCTGTTCATGGAAAGGGTTGTTAAACATTGGGATGAGCTGTCCAGTGAGGTGGAATGGAGTCCCCATCCCTGGAGGTGTTCGAGGAATGCCTGGAGGTGGCACTCAGTGCTCTGGTCTGGGTGACAAGGTGGTGGTCGGTCACAGGTTGGACTTCATGGTCGTGGATGTCTTTTCAGACCTAAAAGATTTTGGGATTCTGTGATATTTATCCCTCAGGTGTCACTTCGGAACTTACTGGTCCTTCAGAATAACGTTACGGGCAGCAGTAACTGGGTTGAAATTCCCGATACATCTCCATCCCACTGCCTCAATATGGGATCTGTGAGTTTAGGGGGAGTTGAGGAGGTGGGGACAGGTCCCCAGCCCTGCCCACTGGACCCTGCTGAGGTCCAGCATCAGCTCCAGATGACAGGTGGGGATTGGAAATGCTCTTGGGTGACTTGTCCCCAAGGGATTGAGGAAAATCCTTCCAAAACAGATTTGGGGGAAGAATAAAAATATCAAAGTTGTGGTGTCTGATTCATAATAGGAATAATGGTACCAAAAATACAGATTCATGGAATGTTTTGAGCTGGAAGGGACTTTAAAGACCATCTAGTTCCAAACCCCTGCATGGACAGGGATGCCACCCCACTGAATCAGGTTGCTCAGAGTCCCATCCCGCCTGGCTTTGAAACACTTCCAGGGATGTCAAAGCTTGTAGAGCTCCATAAAATTTGGCTAAGCTCAGTGAAAGTCCCGCCTTGCTGATTCTCTCATGGGATTGCATCCACATTTCCTTGTTTCTGCTGGGGCTGGAGGTGCACGCGAGGGTGGGAGAAGTTGGGGGAGAGTCCCTGAAGGTCATTTTTTTGGTATCAGTCATGAGGAATCAGAGCTTTTCCTCTGTCAACAGTGAGAACATCCCTGGTTCTTCCATACATTCCCTCCGTTCTAGTGGGAGCTGTCCCTGCCCATGGCAGTGGGGTTGGAATGAGATGATCTTGAAGGTCCCTTTGAACCCAAACCATTCCATAAGTCTCTGATCCCATGGTCTGCTCACGAAGCAGCACCTCCTCGTGACATTTTTCCCGAATTTGTGCTGACCTTGACTTCATCTTTTCATGCAGATCCCCACTGTTAAACCAAATCCGACCCTCACTCCAAGGTGGCAAATCCCAGCTCGTCCAACAGCGCTGGAGGAACAAAGGCTTCCGCTGCATCGGCGGGGTCATGTACCGGGTGTCGGCCAACAAACTCTCCAAAACTTCCAGCAGCCCTGTCCGGGCCAGGGACCTGAGCACCAAAACTCCCACCAGAGCAGGTGAGCAGGAATTTGTCCCAGTTCATGTCCAAAATCCACTGAGTTCAGTTTTTAGCTGTTTATTCCCAGCCTTGGGGTTGCGACTCATCCTCCGGCCTCGTAGAATCCCAGATGTGAAGGTGGTGGACGTCCCATGGTGCCAAGTGCTGTTCTTGCTTTACAGTAGCTCCGAAGGGGAAATAACGTTGGAGAAATTAAAGGTTTAGGAGAACTGAGGTTTTTCTTAACTCAAGCTTGTGGAGATGCGCTTTTAAACTTGGTTTAACAAGCAAAGTCTTGGATAGCTTCAAACAGCACCACAAGGTTGAATGTGCTTGAGATGCTCATTAAATCACGTTCAGTATTGACCTAAAAACTTGGGAAGATCATTCTGCAGATAACCGTGGAATGATGCCCCCATTTTGATGAACTCCTGGCTTCACATTGCAGCTTTGATTAAATTTGTTTTTCAGCTCCTCCTGTGTTTGGCGCCTCAAGTGTAGCTCTTAAAAAAGAGCAGATTTTAACTGCGTTTAAAGTACCTCTAAAATTTCTTCTTGGTCTCAAATAGTTTTTGCTCCCTAACTGGTTTATTGAGAATTTTTAGGTGTAGTTAAACTGCGGAAGGCAAAACCGATGACTTTGTGCTGATTTTCCTGGCTGGAAGGATGAACGGAGCAGAGATGCGGATTTTTATGGATGATGCTGGAAATCAGGCAGTGAGGGGTGGTTTGGATTGGAAGGGACCCCCAAGGTTGTCCAGTTCCATCCCCCTGGGACACATTCCACCAGACCAGGTTGCTCCCAGCCCCTTCCAGCCTGGCTTTGAATGCCAAAATATGATGGGAAATCAGACGAAGAGAAGAGATGCTGCCTTCAAAACCACCTGCACCACAATTCCTGTGGGAATTCTGGGGCATCCTGGGTGATTTTAAACCCACAAAGAGCAGCATTAGGGAGGGAAGGAGCTTTGTGCTGGGATGGGAAGTGGAGCTGCCTGTTGATGATCAGAGGTGACCATGAGGTGGTGGCCAAGGGGTGTGGAGCTGATGGAATGTCGCTTCCAGGTAATTTCCCTTCTGAGAGCAACAAAGGGAGGCTCGGCAGGAGCTTGGGAATGGTTTGTGGGTGTTTTCACAACTCAGCTCTTCTCAGGAAAGATTTTTGATGTCTGAGTCTCCTGCAGCCTTCTCCTTGCGGCCGACTCCTCAGATAGGGATGAGCACACTCAGGAGCACGTCTGTAATCTTATGGATTCTTTTGGAATCCTGCCTGGTAAATCCTTGGCTTTGGTGCTGCCTTTGAGGAGGAGGGGCAAGGATCAGAGTTTGGAGACTCAGAAAAAGCAGACATAAAACAGCTCAGGGGTTTTTAGAATAAAATTTTGGATTTTTTCCAAGGGTTTTGCTGCTGGTACTGGGATTTTCCAAAGTGTCTGGATCAGGATAATCAGCTGCACAAAACCAGCTCGAGGGTGGTTCTGCCTTAAGCACCATCTCTGGGCCTTGAAGATGTCACCAAAGGCAGGAAATGTCCTGCATAAATGGAAGAAAAGGGGTGAAACTCCAGGACATGGGCAGGGATGTTGTTGGATGGAGCAGGGGATGGATTTCAGGGCAGAGCTGGACCACTAGGAAGAGTCCTGGGGAGACATGATGGCTGGAAGGACTGGAAAAGTGGAAGATCTGGAAGTGCCAAGCAAAGGAGGCATGTATCTCCATGGCCAGGTGGAGCAGCCAAAAACCAAGGGGCTTAAATTGGTGGGAGAGTTTTCCAAGGACAGGGATGATGAAGTGCTGGACTCATTTGACTCTAAAATCTCTATTGTTTTAAAGATTTTTTAAAGAACAGGTTTCATGAACTTCTTCTTGGGGAGGGCATGGGTGGAAAAGGTCCTGCCTTCCAGCAAGAAGGTGAATTTTTTTATTTATCCAAGTGCAGGAGAGTCTCTAGATTTTTCTGGAAATAGCAAAGTCTCCTTTGGGCGGCTCAGCAAAGGCTGATAGATTCAGCCTGTCCATGAATATCCACCACTGGCTTGGGACCAAGGGGAGAAACATCAACTTTGAGGCAAATTTCTGGAAGAGGGATTAAGCCAAAGGTATGATGGGAGGATTTCTGCAGATTTGGGCCTTGGAATTGATTGTGGGGGTTTCCTGAGGGAATTCGGGGTGACAGGGCGTAGAGGAGATGAGATCCCCCCCCATTTTTCCTTTCTCACTGAAGCCACATCTTCTAGTGAGGTCTCATTCAGAGAATTGGGTTTAATTAGTCCCACTTTGGGAGAGAAGATCCCTTCCAGGGTTATTCCCTGTAAAATACAATCCCATCTAGTGGTTATTTTGAAGTTATTCCTTATTTTCCCGTTGCCTCTTTCCCCCTGCCACATAGCACGCTGGCTTTGTAACCACAAAACCCGAGGAAGTGGATCAGTATTTTCGTGTCATCTTCCATCTCTCCCCATAATTCATCCTCCTTTCCAGGGATGGATTCCACAGATTCCTCTTGCCTTGGGATAACTGGGCCTGGCAGGGCGGAAGATTTGTGTGTTCTCATCGGCTGCGAACGTTTGCTCAACGCTCTGTGTTTTCAACACTTGACAAAGTTTATTTAAAAGATGGAAAAAAACGGCTTTTCCTTTCCCTTTCAGTGCCGGGCGCCGTGTGTTTGGAATAGTGAAGAGATGGGAAGTGCTCCTGACAGTTTAATAGCTTGGAGTTGACTTCCAGTGGGTTATAATTCTGCTCTTTCCCTGGATTTATGGGGTTGGGGTTTTATCTCCACAGTAGAAAATCTGATGCCGGGCGCTGGGGCTGATCCATCCACACCATCGTAGCATTCCCAAGTGATTTACTGATGGATGCTGGTGGTGAGTTAAGATTTGGTCCTGGGGATGCGCTTCCTGCATCCCTGTGCTTGTATTGGGATCAGTCCTGAGCAATGGGAAGAGCAGTTTTCCATGGCTCTTCTGGAATTGGCTTCATTAGTGCTGGAGAGACGAGGAAGGCACACGGCTTGGGGACAAGGAACATGTCACTGCAATCCCAGGAAAAATTTTTGGAGGTGTTTTGGACGTGAAAAGCCTCCCTGGAGCAATCACATCTTCACCACAGCCTGTGCAGCTGCTGAGAACTTTGCTCTCATTCCACGTGTGGCTCTGCTCCCAAAGGATTTCTGCGCCTTCCACACTCGTCTCTGGAAAACTGCAAATAAAACACAGAAATAAAGAGGATTTTTTTTTTTTTTTTTTTTTTTTTTTTCTTCTCCTGTGGTATGGGGA
>WAAG01053399.1:0-16761 GCA_013390105.1 Tichodroma muraria | reverse complement strand
CCCGCTTTTTCTCCCCCCCCCCCCCCCTTCCGTTCCCGCTGACTCGGAGCTTGCACGTGGGAGGAATTTGCTGTGGCGCCTCTTTAAATTTCCATAGTGAGGGACTTTGGCAATGCCAAGGATGTGGGAGTCGCTCCCCTGATCCGACAGCACCGCTGTGTCCCGATTTTCTCCCCGGATGGGAAGTGATTGAGGAGAAAAACAGGACAGATCTGGGATTGGGATGTGCTCAGTGTTTTGCCTGGAGCAAATCGAGCCCTGGGGGCATCGTTTCAGCTTTTTGTTTAATTTAGGCCAGACTGCAGCAAATTTTGGCTCCTGATATTGGAATTTAACCCTTATTATAATTTCCAGTGTCTTTTGATGTCCCAATTTCACCCCAATTTCAATAATACACCCCCCCAATGCCAGGAATAATGCAAATCTCTTGTAGTAATCAGTCGGGAATTCTGAGTTGACATCCACCCTAAAAATCCAAATTTAGGCTTGTTGGACCTCCTGAAAAGTCGGGAACATCCAACCCCCTCTCCTGCACCCACTTCTTGTTACTTGGATGTACACAAAGCTTTTACTTTTATTCAAACTTATTTTCCACAATGCAAGAGCTTCCAAAAATACCCTCATGACAGAGCCTGAGTTTTCTCCATAAATCCCAGTGGATGGTGAAATGTTTAATTACGGAGCTTTCTTGGCTTGGCTCCTCCTGGAGAAATATTTGGGTGGTTTTCTAATAGTCTGGGGAGGATTTGCACATGGGATGAATAATTAGGGAGTGGGAAAATGTGAATGTGGGGGGTTTCTTTGTCAGCTTCCAGGTGCTTTGCCAGACCTGGATGAGTCTCACATGGATTTTGTCATGGATGGGACCAGCTCTTGGACAGTTAAACTGCCTTTGAGATGTGAGTTAATTCCTGGAATGGGAGATGCACATCATGTTACTGCATGACTTCTTGCTGGAAGGTGAAAACTGGGAAAAATAGCCCAAAAAATTCATTCCATTAATGTATTTTTGCTACATAAAAATTCTAACCCACTGGCAGGAGGCTGTTGGCTCCTTTATTTGTCCTCTATTTATCTCTTTAGTGATTCCTCCTTTCTGGCCAAGATGACTTTTAACGGCCTTTCCAGCCCTAACCATTCCATGATTCTGTGATTCCATGATTCTGTGATTCTTGTTCATCCCTGTGTACCCGCTTTTATCCCCAAATATTAAATATTTAGAGGGGTTGTCTGCTGCCCTCAGGAGCTGATTCCTGGTGTAGCTTTAAGGAGCACTGCACAGAATTCCAGAGGGCTGAAGATGCTCCAGCCCTGTCCTGATGGATTTTAATTTGGGGGTTTCCTCCCCACATCGTTTGGGAAGTCAACCTTGCTCTTAATGGAGACCCTTCAGCGGCGGCTTCGGAGCATCCCACAGTGGACGAGTGTTTACTGTAGCACTAAAAAAAAAAGATGCTCCTACAGCTTGAGACGGGAAGGAGTTGAAAAAAATAGGGGAAAACAAAATCTCAGAGGTGGCTCAAATGCTCCGTTGATGGAATTTGACATGCAGAGGGAACAGATGGGGCTTTGCCGACGCCGGCAGGCGAGTGACAGCTCGCGGTGCCGCGCAATCAAATTCCACTCGCTCAACTTCCCAACACGCCCGGGCTGGCAGGTGAGTGACTGAGCCGCTCTCATCCCACCTGGAAAACTGAAATCCAGCCTTTCTTTCCCATTCGTTCTTCCCTGCACCAGTCAAGGATGATTTAATTCCATGCGTGCATGGATGGGAGCGGGCGCTGGGCTTCCCTGTCCGGCTGTGGGGAGCGGCCAAGCCAAGCTTGGAAATTTGTTGGATCGATGGTGGAGGCTGGGATTTGCTTAGAGAAGTGTTCTGGCACGTTTGGGTGCTGAGGTAGAAAATTCCTGCTGTGTTTGGGTCTGGCAAGGAACACTTTTGCTGGGGCTGCTCCAGAGGTGGGAAGTCCCTAAAGGGCATCTTTGTCCATTGGTTCTCTGGGAGCTCCACGCTTTGGGTTAAATAAGATCATGGAATCATGGAATGATTTGGGTTGGGAGGGAAGATCATCCAGTTCCAATCCTCTGCCAGGGGCAGGGACACCTTCCTCTATCCCAGGTTGCTTTAAGCCCTGTCCAACCTGGCCTTGGACACTTCCAGGGATGGGGCATCCATGATTCCTCTGGGCAACCTGTGCCAGGACCTCTCCGCCCTCACAGGGAAGGATTTCTTCCCAATATCCCATCTAATTCTGCCCTCTGGCAATGGGAAACCATTCCCTCTGTTTTGCCACTCCAGGTTCTTGTCCAAAGTTCCTCTCCAGCTCTCCTGGAGCCCCTTTAGGCACTGGAGGGGGCTCTGAGTTCTCCATGGAGCCTTTTCTTTTCCAGGCTGAACAACCCCAGATCTCCCAGCTTTTCCTCATAGCAAAAGGTCTCCATCCCTCTGATCATTTTTGTGGACCTAAGGTACTGAGGGCTCTGTGAATTCCTGCAGAATTTCTCAGTTCCAAGCAATGATCCATGTTTTTCTCTCTCTCCAGCATTGAGATTGCACTCCACACCCAGTCCTGGGGTCTTTCCACCCGGCCTGAGCAGATCCTCAACGTGCCGATACATCGCCAGGTCTGTACTCACGGGAAGCAGGAATGACATGCTCCATCTTCGGAATTATGCTCAGGAGGGAGTCAGGAGCTTCAGGAGCAGATGTTGAACTGGAGGATGATTTGGTGAAGCTCTGGCTGATGCTTTTCTGCAGCTTCTACTGTGAGGTGTTTGTAAGCTCAGCCAGAGCCTCCCCACCCTCAGAGGGAAGAATTTCTTCCCAATATCCCATCTGTCCCTTCCCTCTGGCAGTGGGAAGCCATTCCCTGTGTCCTATCCTGTCCCTCCATCCCTTGTCCCAAGTCCCTCTCCAGCTCTCCTGGAGCCCCTTCAGGCACTGGAAGGGGCTCTGAGGTCTCCCCGGAGCCTTCTCTTCTCCAGGCTGCACATTCCCAGCTCTCCCAGCCTGGCTCCAGAGCAGAGGGGCTCCAGCCCTTGGAGCATCTCCGTGGCCTCCTCTGGATCTGCTCCAGCAGCTCCACATCCTTCTGCTGTTGGAGCCCCAGGGCTGGAGGCAGCTCTGCAGGTGGGGTCTCACCTGAGTGGGGCTGAGGGGCAGAAATTCCCTCTCTCCTGCTGCCTACGCTGTGGGATGAGCCCAGGACATTCTGGGCTCCCACGGGTGGGTCATGTGGAGCTTCTCATCCACCAACACCCTGAGTCCTTCTCCTCAGGGCTGCTCTCCATCCATTCTCCACCCAGCCTGGATTTGTGCTCAGGATTACCCACCACACATCCAGGACCTTACACTTGGCCTTGCACTTCCTTTTAATCCAGGAGCTGCAGACAGCCAACAGTTACAGAGGTAAAAATGTGCATTTCCTCTCAAAATAAGTTCCTTGAACCTGTATTTTTCATGGAAAATGCACTGCGTCCTCACACAGCAAACTGGAGCTGACTGTGCCCTACCACCGAATTACCTGCTGGGAGAGATCTGATGTGCCCCCCATGGTTTGTGTTCACCCGGATCACGACACTTCCCCTCTTCCACCTGGTCCCACACATCCCAACAGCTGCTGGATAATTCCCTCTCCAGCTGGAAGCTCGTGGGAAACATGTGCTAAGCAACTTCTGAGCTCCTTCTAGTGGGACCAGGCAATTAAGAAGATTTTCTGCTTTTTGGCGGTACTTTTTGTTCCTGTGGCCATCACATAGGTCCTGGTTCTTTGAGGTTCGTGAGCAGGTGCCCACTTGAAGGCCATGAATAGCATCAGGCCCAGCTGGTGAGACATTTGCTGAAGAGCCCTCCAAGTCATCCAGCCTTGGCATCCTGTACTGCGCAAGGAGAGGATGTTTCCTTCCTCACCATATTCCCCAAAAGTGTGGGAAACCCCTCTCCACGCTCGTAAAATCCCGGGAGAGAATCAGAGTTGCGGGGGTGGGAAGGGATCTCACTGGTGACTTTGGTGTTATCTTGCAGACTTTTAATGATTTGGGGTAAAATCAGCCAAAAATTGAAAATACTTTAAGTACTATTTAAAGTACTTTTTCAAATACTTTATGAGCATGAACTTGCTAAATATTTCACTCTCCAAAGATGGGCTCGCCGGGGGTTTCAGGTGTTGTTGAGGTGTCTTCTCCATGTCATCGTGATGTTGGAGCTGGAGGTTTTCCCTGACCTTGTCCCTCTTTCTCCTTCAGCCGTGCTGTGCAGAGGAGCTTGGCCATCATCCGTCAAGCCAAGCAGAAGAAGAAAAAGAAGGAATATTGCATGTACTACAACCGCTTCGGGAAGTGCAATCGGGGCGAGAGCTGCCCCTACATCCATGATCCAGAGAAAGTGGCCGTCTGCACCAGGTAGGGATGGGCACGGAATCGTGGCAGACTGGGACACTGGGTGGCTTTGGTGCTTCCTTGTGGGGTATTCCTAAGGGAAACAAACTGATGACAGAGATACAGGACAGCAAGGGTGGGAGTTCTGGGTCAGGTGTAGGTTCTGCACTGTTGGGTTGGAAGGAGGAGGACAAGAAGAGGCCAGGGAATCATGGAATTGTTTTGGTTGGAAGGGACATCAAAGGTCATTGAATTCCAAGCCCTTGATATGGGCAGGGGCACCTTCCACTATCCCAGGTTGTTCTGAGCCCTGTCCAGCCCGGCCTGGAACACTTTCAGGGATGGGGCAACCACAGCTTCTCTGGAAATTCCATTCCAGGGCTTCACCAGCCTCACAGGGAAAAGTATCTTCCCAATATCCTGTCTATCTCTCTGTCAGTGGGAAGCCATTCTTCTTGTCCTGTCACTCCATCCCTTGTCCCAAGTCCCTCTTTGACTCTCTTGGAGCCCTTTAGGCACTGGAAGGGGCTCTGAGGTCCATTTGGAGCCTTCTTTTCTGGGTTGGGTTACTTGAGCCCCTGCCCTGACCACACTCCAGGTTATTCCTTCAGGAGCATTCCTCAGATCCATTTGGATCAGTCCAACAGGTTTGAATTCCTCAGCCTGTGACGTCATGCAGCTCTGAGACTCGGTGATTTATTCCAGGACAACTGATCCATGTTGGCAGCTCATTAGAGCTACCCAAGAGTTGATTAAACTCCATTATGAGTCATTTAAAAAGTGCAGAAAAGCCAACTCCACTGATGAACTCCTGGAGTAATTTCTCCATAAAATTGCTGCTGTGCTGGAATCACTTGGAGGTTGCTCAAAGCTCGATGGAAGACGATAGAGGAGGGGAAGGTGATTTATTAGGTTTTTAACTGATTTTACTCCTTCTCACTCATTCTCCCATAACAAATCCCATAACTCCTTGCCTACTTTAGGAATTGTGCTCCTTGAAGTCTTTTGGGTCTCCATCCTGTCTCATTTCCATGGATCATTGGAGGACATCACTGATTTTTCCCAGTTTTGTGTCTCCTTATCCTGGTTCCTTTATCTCCAATCCTATTCTTTAGCTTTCCCTTATAATTTTTAAATTTTGTTAATCTGATCTCACAGTGGTCACTCCTAGGAAAACTCCTGACATCCTCATGTGCTTTGGGATCTTGGTTCCTGTTTGGGCCTGTCTTTGCTCTTCCTGATCATTGGCCACTCCCACCTGGAGCTTCATCCAGCATCTCTTAGAATGGGATCATAGAATCCTGGGATAGTTTGGATGGGAAAGCACCTTGAAGACCATCCCAATCTCACCCCCCTGCCATGGGCAGGGACACCTTCCACTATCCCAGGTTGCTCCAAGCCTTGCCAGCCTGGCCTTGAACACTTCCGGGGATGGGGAATCCACAACTTTTCTCAGCAACTTGGAGTAATCAGGGTTCTCGGAAGTACCTTTCTCCTTCTGGGAGCATTTTGGGATACAGGCCTTGCTCTACCTACTAATGAGCTGCCAAATGTGATGAAAGACTAAAATCTATCAGGAATCATCTGCTGCTCTTCCAACAAGGGGGGTCTGTACTAATTTTGGGTGTGAAATGGGTTTAAGGATGAGCTCGGCAGCGATTGTGTGGTTTTGTATAAAAACCATGCATTTTGTGACCCACCTCGTGTCCAACCCTCTTTATCTCCAGGTTTCTCCGTGGCACGTGCAAGAAGACGGATGGGACCTGTCCATTTTCCCACAAGGTGTCCAAGGACAAGGTCTGTGTGACTTCCCAATGGGAATGTGGCTCTGTGTGCAAAGGGGTGGTTGTAGGAAATTTCTTTCTCACCGAGTGCTTCCAGCTGAGTTTGGAGTCTCCTTGCTAGGCTGTTCAGGCTTCTGAGTCATGGCAGAACCATGGAATGGTTTGGGATGGATGGGACCTTCAGGGGCATCTCGTTCCAACCCCTCTGCCGTGGTCAGGGACTTGACTTCCTTCCACTATTCCAGGTTGCTCCAAACCCCATCCAACCTGGCCTGGAACAATTCCAGGGATGGGGCATCTGCAGCTTCTCTGGGCAACCTGTGCCAGGGCCTCACCACCCTATGGCTGAGGTCTAGAAAAGACCTGTGTGGTCTTAGAGGTCTAAAAAAGACCTTCAAGATCATCAAGTTTATTTAATTGCATCTAATCCTTCCCTACTCCCATAAGATCACATTTCCCTGGAAATCCCTCTGTGCTGGGGTCGGAGAATGTTTTGGCAGACATAACTTGGAGGTATAAATGAATAAAAACCAATTCTAAAATGCCAAGCAGCAAAATCAGGTTGAAACCGTGGCGGAACAACTTTGGAGTTCATTGTTTTCCACCTTCTGGATGTATTCGGAGCTCTGTGGTTTTATTACACAGGGCGGAAAAATAATCCAGGATTTTTATTTTGTGTTTATCAGTGATGATTTAGCACCTCAGCCTGCGTTTAGTGGCTGGGATCTCCACTTGGATGTAGCTTTGGGGACTCCAGCACGGAAGCTGAGGTGCCTGAGGCGCGTTCCTTGTCCGTGGGGAGCTCATAAGTTATCCGGGAAGTCGCTCTGAATGAGACACGGAGCACCAGATGTTTTTTACATGGATTTCTCTTCAGAGTCACTTAATCACGAGTACATAAAACAGGGACGGGGACAGCTGCATTCCCTGGCTCGTGGCGTGTCAGAGCAGGCATGGGGATGAGGATTGATGGATGGAAAAAAGGACAGTTTGGTTTGGGTTTTTTTTTCGTCCTGTAACGGCATCGGACTTCAGAAGTGAAGAAGCCAAGAAGGAAGGAAGCTTTGCAGTGGGATTGGCCGTTGGTTTATCCAAAATTATTGTAATTAGTGGGGCCAGCTACTTCTTGTCATCCGAGTAAACGAAGTGCGACCCTCTGCCTGCACCTCTGAGGCGAAGGATTGAAATTCATCCACAGAACCATAAACTCCAAATTAAATGGAATTTCAGAAGGTGATGAAGTCTTATTTGGTCCCAGGGAAAAAAAAAACTAAATGAAACTTGGGAATTGGACGTGCCCAAGGAGCTGTTGCAGTTGGTGGTTTATCCACCGAAGAATGTGATGGTTGAATGTGGATGAATTTGTGGTCTCTCTACCCAGGAATATTCCTCGGCATGTTTAAATTCCTGGTGGAGATGTGGCCTCAGTTTCCTCTCCAAGATTGGTCCTTCAAGGAGAATCTCCAGATTTGGCTTCCGCTCTGTTTTGGGTGAATAAATGTGGAATGATGGAAAACTCAACCTTTAGCAGCACCTCACCAGTTTGAGAAAAATAACAGTGATATTGTGGTAATAAAACTGAATTAAAAAGGAGTCACCACGTCCAGGAGCTGTTTGCCAATAGCATTTTGGGGACAGAATCCCTGGGATGGGATCCCATGGGACGCAGCGACCTCAGCTCATCTCACCTTTATCCTGAGCTAATGAAGCATCACCTAAACTCAAGATGAAGCATTAATTAACAAACCAAAATCAAAGCAGGCACTGCCAGCTCTGAAAAGCTTTCGGAGCACGCTTTTCCTGCCATGCTCCGTTGGGAAGGGGAATTATTTTTCACAGGATTAACCACCCTGAGGGTAGTTCAAAGGTCTCCCTGTTTGCCACCTTGTCATCAGCGAGGGCTGGAAGAGAAACAACCTCCTCCATGGAGTTCAGCCTTGTTCCAGGGTGATTTATTGCCACGGGAATGCTGCTTCCCAAAGCAAGAGGCAACTTTGCTTTCCAAGTCCCGGAGCTCCCCATTAACCTGGGTGATTCTTGGCAAAGGCGGATTTTCCCTCATTTAACAGGTCTGGGAAAAAGCAGGTGAAGGCACTCAGCAGAGGAGGGAAGCAGGTTTCCTCCTGCTCGTGGAGTTTTTGGAGTAAATCCCACCTTTTCCTCAGGTGAAGGATTGTGCATGGCTGGTTTTTGGCTGTTGGGGTTGAGGTTTTAATGCGATCCGTGTTTTTTCTTTTTCCCATGTGGGATGATTTGGTGGTTTCGGGATTCCTGATTTTGTTGGTCCCGTTGATTTCACTTTGTGGTTATTGGAGAGGGACAGCCCAAAATCTCATCAGAGAAAGTTCAGATTGTTGTGTATCTCACCTCGGTGGGATTTTTCTGGGATGGGATGTCCAGTCCAGGAGGTGAAGGATCAAAGGCTCACAGGACTTGGCTCTTGGTTTCAGGACAAAACCGTTTCTCAGACTTCGTACACTCCCATGCCTCAGTTTCCCCACTGAAAAACGGGAATAATCACTGTTTTCTGTGGGAAAAATCACTGTTTTCTATGGAAAACTGCATGGATTCAGCTGTCACAACAGCAGGGAGCTCTTCCCCATCCTAAAGCAGCAAATGCCTTGCTCCAAGCAGGGAATGGTCTCCAGGATGGAGGATGACTCCGGATTGTCACAGAGCTTTGCAGATCCAGACTCCAGTGGTTTTCATCACCCTCTGGTGATGGAAAAAAGAGACTGGGGAAGAGGGATAGCTCTTCTTGTTCTGCCGTGGGCAGGGACACCTTTCACTATCCCAGGTTGCTCCAAGCCTTGTCCAGCCTGGTCTTGGGCACTTCCAGGGATGGAGCAGCCTCAGCTTCTCTGGGCAACCTGTGCCAGGGCCTCACAGTTTAAAGAATTCTGCTCCACAGGAGACTCAGGCAGAACCTTTGGTGAGAAGCACACAATGAAGCGACACACAGGGAATTTTTCCACAATGGATCAGAGCCACTAACACATCCCAGCAACGGGGAGAAACCAGGAAATCTGAAGGAAGCGAAGACTGCGAGAGGCCAGGACTCGAGAAGCCGCCCACTGCTGTTCCAACAGCTTTTCCCCTTGAGGAACTCGGAAAGAATCAGCATTTTTCTCCCTAATAGAGCTTCAAAACTCAGTTGTGAGCAATTTGGAGGCTCACGTGGAGTTTCGGGTTCATTTAGCTGCTGCCTCCAGAGCTTGTAGAGAGTCAAAGCTGTCGAAGGCGGCCGCAGCGCCCCAGTGCCTTGAATTAATGTTATTGTTATTTGTGTGGACGTGCTGGGGTGCAAACAAGGTTAATTGAAATGAGAACGCTGCTTCCTCTTGATAATGGCTCGGGCTTGACAGCAAGGAGGAGTTTATTTTTGTCAGAGAGCTGCCTTTATTATCCCTTTTTATTAGAGCTAATTTGGGCTCTATATCAAAAACTACATTAAGGGAATCGTTTACGGTCACACCACCAGCACTGCCAAAGATCGCCCCAGAGCCCTGTCCTTTATGTTAATGTCTGCAGTTAAAAGACAATTAAAAATAAACTCTCCTCTTTTAAAGCACCCTTTGTTTTCTTTCCTCTCGGCCTCCAGCGAGGCAATTTAGTTCAACCCTTAATGTGCCCTTCAGGGATAAGGGATTTTTCCGGATAGCCCCAGCCGTGGTTATTGCAGGATTGTAAATATTACTTGGGGATGTTTGAACTGGTGGGACCAGGATGCCTCTGGGGGGATCAATACCACGCCGAGCAGTGAGGAAATTCGGGATGTAGGAGCAGGAGGAGCCGGACCTTCGGGAAGCGCGCATTCCAGGCGGCAGCTGCCTGGTCGGGGCGGGAAGTGGGAAGCTGCCGGCGGTAGCCGGTGAGTTAAGGATGCTGAAATACGGCAGCAGGCTGGTAATTTGTTTTTAATGATAACAGCTGGCAGAAGGTGAAGTTTGTGCTTTGAGGACGATGAGGAGAATCCTTGCTCCGTCGGTTTTCCCCTCTGGGTGTCGCGCTGCGGAAGCTCGGGAACGCGGGAGCACGGGATCAGGGATCTGCTGCGTTGTGTGCCGCTGCTCTCCTCCTCCAGTGCTCATGGCAGGAGCCTGGGCTCTCCTTCTCCTTTCATTCCCTCCTGGAGCATCCCAGTGCGCAGGGACAGGCATCACAGCCCTGGGGAATTCCTGGATAATGCCTTGGAATGACGCAGACCCCCCAAAATCCTTGCGGAGGTGCTTTTTTCCCCCTTTTCTAGGAACCACCTTCTGGAGCCTTTATCAAGCCCCCTTCCAGCCAGCTCTGTATCCACGGAAGAGCCAAATGGGAAGCTCCCACAGGATTCTGTTTTGGCCTTTGTGATGGCCAGAATTCCCTGTGGGATGTTGCAGCCGGGCTGGGTATGATCCTTGCTCTGCTGTTCCCATCTCCATCACCGCATCATCCCTTGCGAAAGGTGTTCCCAGAATTTATGACATTTCCCCGTCCCTTCCCTATGCTGTCCAGAGGGAATTTTCTTCCTGGTGGCAGTTTCCAGCTTTTCACCCTCTCTCCAGCATCCTGAAGGATGCTGAGGGAAGCGCCTTTGTTCCCTGCGTACCCAAACACCAGGAACACATAATACCAGGGAGCTGCCTTGCAGGAGACCAATGGAAGAGCTAAAAACACCTCTGTGATAGGTGGTTGGCAAAAGTTTTCTATTTATTTTACGTTTGTCACGCTTTTATTTAAGGTCTGGGGCTTGCAGTGATTCCGAGTCATGGGTTTAGGGAATGCTGACGGATTTCTCCTCCTCTTGCAGATGCCGGTGTGTTCCTACTACTTGAAGGGGATCTGCAGCAACAGCAATTGCCCCTACAGCCACGTCTACGTGTCCAGGAAGGCAGAAGTGTGCCAGGATTTCCTCAAAGGATATTGTCCCATGGGAGAAAAGGTAAAGAGGGATTTATCCCAGCTGCTGTGGGCCGAAGCCAAAGCCATAAGCAGCATCCTGCACCAGCTACGGCACCACAGGGAAGAGCTGGAAGCTGCTCAGCGCCTGGACGTGATGATCAACAGTCCTGTGCTTTTCCAAAGGGTTTTTGGCAAAGTGGTTTGGATGGGGGAAAAAAATGGGAAAGAAATCAAAGGCTTCAGCTCATCAACATGCTGGTGTTCCCTTAGTTCCAAGAGCCTCCATGGGGTGTTCGTGTTATCGGTGTGTCTTGGTTTGGAAGACAGGTATCTGCCAGGGAAAACAGGAGCCCCTCTGGGAATGGAGAATGCAAACCCTCCCCCCTCCGAATTGTTACAATCCCGGAATTGAAGGACTCTCAGGCAAAGATGTGAGGGGACGGGAATAACAGTTCTTTACTACTATATAACAAGATAAACAAAATAACAACAATAACTATGGCGTTAACAACAAATGGGAATCAGGGCGCAGTGAGTCTTTGACCACAGGCACCTCCTTTGGTGCAGTCACCGTCACAGTGGCCGGGGTGAGCAGAGAGCCCAGGGTGCTGCCCCGAGATGTGTCAGGAGCTCGGCGGGGATTGCTGGAGCTGTGGGAAGGTCCCGGCAGCAGCAGGGGGTGCGGGACACGGCCTGGGGAAACCAGAGCAGGAGCGAAGGAACGGCAGGCGCGGGCACCGCGGCACCGTGGCTCCAGCAGAGCAGGGAGAGAGCAGGATCCGAATTCCCGGCACACACGGACAGACGGTGCTGGGTCACTCCGAGCTGGGCTCCGGTGGTGCCGGTGAAATCTCCCTGCAGTGAAAGAAAACCAACAGCCTCGCTATTCCCTGCAAGAGAGCAGCTCTCCCAGAGAAGTCAGAACGGACGCCACCCTCTCCCCTCATTTTGGCCGTTTCCTTTGTCTTTCCTGAGTGCCCATAAGTACCCAGTAATTCGTTCCCTAGCAATGTATGGGAGAAAATTCTGTAGGAAAGAAACCCAACCCCCAACACGGTGTCTGTGCTGGAAGCACCTGCCCTGAAAACCCCTCACTGAACCAGATGAAAGATTAGGAAAATATTTAGGATTCCCTGTTTTACCTAGAAAATCCGTAGGCATTAATGCTTGTTTTCCACGGTGGCTCCGTGATGGGTTAAAACTTGAGGCTTGAATCCTGTGGCTTAGTTTTAGGAGCAAGAGCAGCCTTGCTCAGCCAGCTCAGCATCCGTGCCTGGGGGATTCATGGAGCCACCTCCAGGTCCTGGGGATGGTTTGGATCTGTGCAGTGAAGTTCTTCATGGACTTCATGTGCACCCTGGGGAGAGTTGCAACCTTATCCATGAGCTTTTGGTATCCGATGTAATGCGGAAATTGTGGGAGCAGCTTTCCTGGAGCAGGGCTTGGAGCCAGCTGCCATTTGCTGTTCCAAAGGAATTTGGAACACACAGGAACTCACCTTTCTGTGTTATGGCTAAGGGAGAGGATTGGCCATGCTGGTGTTCCCTTGGGAATCCAAGAGACTGTCCTGACTCCTCTTTGTTGTTTTCCAAATGGGTTATGGGTTATGGTATGGGATTTCTGTTCATCCTTGGATAATCCTGACCAGCAGGAAAGGGGGGAATTCTGCCCCTCTGTCCCAGGTGAGACCCCACCTGCAGAGCTGCTTCCAGCTCTGGGTCCAACCGAAGAAGGAAGATGTGGAGCTTCTGGAGCAAGTCCAGAGAAGGCCACGGAGATGCTCAGAGGGCTGGAGCCCTTCTGCTCTGGAGCCAGGCTGGGAGAGTGGGAATGTCCAGCCTGGAAAAGGGAAAGCTCCAGGGAGACCATAGAACCATTTCTAAGGGGCTAAAGGGGCTCCAGGAGAGCTGGAGAGGGACTTGAGACAAGGACCTGGAGTGCCAGGACAAGGGGGAATGTCTTCCCAGTGGCAGAGGGCATGGTTAGATGGGATATTGGGAAGAAGTTCTTCCCTGTGAAGGTGGTGAGGCCCTGGCACAGGTTGTCTGGAGGAGTTGTGGGTGCCCCAGAGGGCTCTGCTCCTCCTTTTCTCCTTCCTGGTACCGCTGGTAAGAGGAGGTGTCGGTGCTCAGATCCCACCAGCGTGGCCACCAGCCTGTCCCAGAATCCAAACACAACATCGGATGGAATTCTAGGATCTTTTAGGCTGGAAAAGACCTTTAAGATCGTTTGGCCCAGCACTGTCAAGTCCCACTAAAACCCGTCTGGTGTTTTCCCCATCCTTTCCCGAGGAGAAACCACCAAAGAGCAAAAACCAGGCAAAAAAGCCAAAAGTGAGAGTTTTAAGGAAAGCAGGACATCAGCAGCAGCGGAGGGAAGCTCCAGTAAATTAGTCTGGGCCTAATTACTTTTCGTGGCAGCGCGTGGAGGGGGACTTGATGCAGGATAAACATTCCCTCAGAAGGAAAACACAGGCATCCTGCCACCTCCCTCCAGCGCAGCGCCAACCACGCAGGCAGGGTCCCGACAATTATTTTTAAAATATTCCAATTTAAATGAAAATATAAAAGAGATATTTAGAATATTTATTCTATTAGGAAAAGTGCTTACGGCGTCACTTTTGGAACGTCGGGAAAGCATTCTCCTCCAGATGATGGATAGCAGCCTGTAATTATATATGGGGAGAAATTGCTGAGCGGGCCATATTTAACTGGGGAGGAGAAATTCCAGCTTGGGCCATTAAGGGTTAATTTTATTCTCTAAATAATATAAAAAGTGCTGAGTCCGTGCCTTTGCTCCAAGTAGAAAGTCCTCAAATGGACCCCGGAGAGTTTATAATATTCCACTGAATCAAGGAAAAATGTTAACCTTGCTTCATAAAACGATGGCTTGTTAAAGATGCGCAGTCCCTTTTCTTGTGAATTATTTAGGATGGGAGTAAATCTTCCCTCGTTCTGCCTTTCCCTGTCCGGGCAGTGTTGGTTTGAAGCACAAAGAGCACGGAATGCGAAGGTGTGCGACTCCGGCGGAGCGTCCTGGGTGGATAAGCACCGATGGGGATGGTCCATAATTGAGGAATTTAGGGTGTTTTGTGCTGATATTTGGCACACTGTACTCTTCTCCCAGTCACATTTTCCTCTTTGTGCTCTCCCAGACGAACACAATTCCTGATTTTTAGCAGACCTCCATCAATAATGTCCGTTATTATCCATAATTTATGACGTGTCGTTGGCAGTGTTGTCTCTTAAGTACTTCCTAGGATGTGTTGCAGGATTCTCAGGACAAGTTGATCCACCTTTGACCCATTCCATGGGCTGTAATTCCAGCTGCTCCTCGTACAAATGACGCCAGGACTGACCCGCTCTGGCTTCACCAGAAATTAAGAATTAAGTGAGAAAGCTTTAATTTTGCATTCCCAAGTCCTTTTTTCAGGAATGTGGACTGTAGGGGGTCTAACTCCACCCTTGGGGACAGGGGACAGCTCCTGTACAAGACCATGATCACCTCCTTCGTTAAGGGAATGATACCCCCAATATTAATTAATTGGTCAAAAGTTGGACGTGATGATTTTGGAGAGCTTTTCCAGCCTAAGTGATTCTGGGATTCTGTTTCTGGAAAGGAGATGGTGGCAGAGCTAGGACCTTGATTTCTAGCATTCCTACAGGTTCCTTGGTCATGGGCTGGGAAGTTCCTCAACCATTTGTGCTTCCTAAAGGGATCATCCCTAAACGCAATGTCAAATGTGTCCCTTAAAGCCACAGAGTGATTCCCACCTTGGAGATCTCTCTCCCAATTTTCCTGGAGCTCCCTGCCCTTCCAAGGCACCCTGACCTGCTCATGCTGGGAGGTCCCTCTGGGCTGGCCACCTGCACTGGAGGAAGCCCCAGGAGGGAAGTGGGAAGAGAGGGAGAAATGGGGCCTCTTGCAGGTTCTTCCCGGGGTTTTCCGGAGATGTTTTCATGAGCTGCTCTACAGTCAGAGCTCCTCTGTCGTTCCACATCCCTCCTCCCATATGGGGCCTTGTGAAGGGGCTTGGAGGAGGAATTCTCTAGGAGAGGGATGGGATGAGGCTGGTGGGTGTGAGGGATGAGGCAGCACCAGTGAGTGAAGTGTCTGTGGCAACGTGACCCCAGAGCAAGGGACAAAGCTGGAGGAGACCTTGGATGGAGACATGGGAGATGCCCCATCCCTGGAAGTGTTCAAGGACGGGTTGGATGGGGCTTGGAACAACCAGGGATAGTGGGAAGTGTCCCTGCCTGTGGCAGGAGGTTGGAACAGGATGGGCTTTAAAGACCTTTCCAACCCAAACCAAATTTGATGGCAAACCATGGGCTGGGATCTCTGTGTGGCCGAGAGCCTGGAGCTGGGAGCTCATCATCCGTTGATGATTCCAAGGAACACCTGCCTTAGGATTTGCTTTCCAGGCACAAAAGATGAAGGAGGGAAGATTTAGATGGGATATTGGGAAGAAAATCCGTCCTGTGAGGGTGGTGAAGCATTGGCAGATGTTGCCCAGAGAAGCTGTGGCTGCCCCATTCCTGGAAGTGTCCAAGGCCAGGTTGGACAAGGCTTGGAGCAACCTGGAATAGTGGAAGGTTTCCCTGTCTGTGGCAGGGGTTTGGAATGAGATCATTAAGGTCCCTTCAAACTCAAACCACTCAACGATTCCATTACTGCATCTGGAAAATTGTTTTGTATTAAATAATCTTCCCCCCCTCCGTGCCCATTAGCGCCGGAGCCGCGTTAAATCCCTCTCTCCGGATTGTTTCCATCGGCTGCCTTGGAGCCTGTGGGTAAATTGTCCCCTCGTGGGAGCTGTTAAACAGTAAGACACAGTGAGATTAAACAGCGAGGCTTCCCTGGAAAGGCACAGGGAGATGTACTGGAATAAATCATGGATAAGAGGAGAATCTGTTCCCACCCCTCTGGAATCCCGACTGGCACAACCAGACTTGCGATGGTGAAGCTTGACATGGGGACCTGCCATGGCAGGAGGGTTGAGCTGTGCTGGGATCGCTCATCCCAGCTCATCTTATTCCTAAATTCCATCTTTTTTTTTTGGATCAACAGCTTTCACCAAAGCTCTAATTTCCGCCTTATCCATGTAAAAAATGTGGTATGGGGGCAGCACTGCCTGAGGAAGTGCTGCTTCCTTGGGAAGAATCATTTTCCTCCCCCAGGTGGAGCTTGGTGGTTTTTTTGCAGTGGCAGCTGCTTGATTTTGCTGTAGAAAATCCAAATGTGGGGATTTTTTCTCAGCTGAAACCTCGTTCTTGTATGGGTTTTTTTGTGTGTTTGGTTGGTTATTTTTTCCTTTTCTGGTGGAAGTTCAACAATTTACCACCAGAAACGTATTTTGTGTGTCTGATACATTCAATTTAACCCATTTCTTTAGAAAAAGCCACATGAGCTGTGTTACAACGGTAAATATTTAATGTCTGTGGGGTTTTCTCTTAATTATCCAATGATGGAGAGCAGCAGCCTGGGATCCTTGTTTTCCTTAATCTTTTATCATGGAAAGGTGAAGTTCAACACTGTTCATGCTTTCTGATCTCAGCTGGTTTTTCGGGTTCAGCCAGCATTTTTCTTTCCTCACAGCCATCAGATCTTGGTGTTTCTGGGTCTTTTTCTCCCTTCCTTTGATCCCAGGTTGACTCCCAACCAACTTGGCTTTCCCTTGAGGAACTCTTGAACAAAAGGTTGTCCAGCCCTGGCA
>WAAG01053398.1:26367-46165 GCA_013390105.1 Tichodroma muraria | reverse complement strand
CTGTGGATAACTGGGAATTCCTGTCAGGAAAGGCTGTGATAACTGGGAATTCCTGCTGGGAATGGCTATGGATAACTGGGAATTCCTGCTGGGAATGGCTGTGGATAACCGGGAATGGCTGTGGATAACCGGGAATTCCTGCCGGGAATGGCTGTGATAACCGGGAATGGCTGTGGAAAACTGGGAATTCCTGCTGGGAATGGCTGTGGATAACTGGGAATTTCTCCTGCAGGAGACGTGAGGGGAGGCCGGGAGGGGAAGGTGGCGCTGCTGTCCCGGAGCAACTGGAACGTTTTTGAGGATGCTGTGGAATTCTCTGGGAGCGACCCCCCGGCCAAAATCCACGTCATTGGGGTGAGGGGCAGCGCCCAGTGGCGCTTCCCAGTCAAATTCCAAGGATTTCAATGAATATTCCAGGAAAAAACAGGAATTTGTTGTGCCCAGGGATGCCGTTGTTCTCCAACCTGACCAGGCCTCATCCCATTTTGAGGATAATTTGTCCCATGGACAGCTGTGACTAGTTGCTCCAAGGTTTTAAATAAGTATTCCAGGCAAAAGCAGGAATTCTCAGGAAAAAGCAGAATTTTTTTGTGGGTAGGGATGATATTCAGAGCTGTTATTCTCCAACCCTTGCAGGCCTCATCCCGTTTTTAGGATAATTTATCCCATTTTTATGAGGGATGGGGCAAGGAAAGAAGGATGGACAGCTGGAACGAGTTGTTCCAAGGTTTTAAATGAATATTCCCAGAAAAATCAGGAATTTTTTATGGGCAAGGAGGTTATTCAGAGCTGTTACTCTCCAACCCTTGCAGGCCTCATCCCGTTTTGAGGCTTCTTTGTGCAGGCCTCGATCCATTTTGAGGATAATTTGTCCCATTTTTATGAGGGATGGGGCAGGGAAAGAAGGATGGACCATTGGGACAAGTCACTCCAAGGATTTAAATGAATATTTCAGGAAAAACCAGGAATTTTTTGTGGGCTGGGATGGTATTCAGAGCTGTTACTCTCCAGCCCTTGCAGGCCGCATTCCGTTTTTAGGATAATTTATCCCATTTTTATGAGGGATGGGGCAAGGAAAGCAGGATGGACAGCTGGAACGAGTTGTTCCAAGGTTTTAAATGAATATTCCCAGAAAAATCAGGAATTTTTTATGGGCAAGGAGGTTATTCAGAGCTGTTACTCTCCAACCCTTGCAGGCCTCATCCCGTTTTGAGGCTTCTTTGTGCAGGCCTCGATCCATTTTGAGGATAATTTGTCCCATTTTTATGNGTTATTGTTATTGTCATTATTATTGTTGTCATAATGGTTATTGTTATTATTATTTCTAAATTATTTGGGGGTTTAATTTAAAAATCTATTTATTATTTTTTATTTTACTTTTATTTTAATTTTTATCTTATTTATTTTATCTTATTGCATTTTTCATATTTTATTTTATTTTATTTTTAAAATTAATTTTTCTTTATTTTAGGGACTGGGGAGATTTGGCCTGAGCAGAATTTATGACATTTGGAAGCTCAGCCAACCTGCAGAGGTCAGGAAAAACTGTGAGTATTCCCTTATCCTTTTTTTTTTCCAGGATTTTTTTAGGTTTTGCTGGAAATCAAAACACTTTTTGATGGTTAATTTTATATTTCCTATTTAATTTTTTTGTTGAAGCCTTATTTTTTAATGGTTTTATCATGGGTTGGGCTATTTTGGCTGCTTAATTCCTGAAATCCCAAAATTTGGGAATTGTCAGGCATCTTCTCCCAGCTTTCCACAGTGATTCCTTATTTTCAGTGTAAGTAAACCCAGAATTTGGGATATTTTTCCCAAAATTTTTCGTATATTAGATAATTTTTAATTTCTCTTCAGCTTTCCCTGGATTCTCTTGGGTGTAAAGCTCCTTTTTTTAATATTTTCTTTCAAATATGGAATAAAATTCAGAATAAAATTCAGGATTTTCTTTAAAATATGGAATCAAATTCAGGATAAAATTTAGGATTTCCTTTCAAATATGGAATAAAATTTAGGATAAAATTCAGGATTTTCTTTAAAATATGGAATCAAATTCAGGATAAAATTTAGGATTTCCTTTCAAATATGGAATAAAATTTAGGATAAAATTCAGGATTTTCTTTAAAATATGGAATCAAATTCAGGATAAAATTTAGGATTTCCTTTCAAATATGGAATAAAATTTAGGATAAAATTCAGGATTTTCTTTAAAATATGGAATCAAATTCAGGATAAAATTCAGGTAAAAATTCAGAATAAAATCCAGGATTTCTTTTAAAATATGGAGTGAAATTGGGATAAATTTCAGGGAAAAATTCAGAATAAAATCTAGGATATCCTTTAAAATATGGAATAAAATCTGGGATAAAATTCAGGTAAAAAATCAGAATAAAATTCAGGTTAAAATCCAGGATTTCCTTTAAAATATGGAGTAAAATTTAGGTTAAAATTCAGGATAAAATTCAGGATTTCCTTTAAAATATGGAATAAAATTTGGTATCAAAATTCAGGATAAAAATAATTCCTTTAAAATCCAGCAGCAGCAGATGACTTTTTTTATGGAGCAAACAAAAGATTCCCCAATTTCCCCCAAATAATTGATTACATGGATATTATTCCCACTTTTTTTTTTTTTTGCGAGGTGAACTCCCTGAAAAATTCCTTTGGCAGCTGGAAAATGAAGAAGATTAACATGGGACGGAAGAATCTTAATTAAACCTGTAATTAAAATCGAAATATATGAAATGAATCCATCCTCTTTCCCAGCAAACCTCGTGATTGAAGATTCCTTCATCAAAAAATGGGAAGAAAGCGAGGGATTCGCGGGATTGAAGGAATACGCGGAGCGCGTGGACGACAAAGACCTGGAAGTGAAGATTTCCATCGTGGAGAAATACAGGGAGAGGATCCCGGAGCTGGTGGCGAGGATCCAGGGGAGCCACGTGTCCCAGGAATCCCTGGCAGGTGAATCCATGGCCGAGGAGAAAATCGGGATCGTTTTCCAATCGGCTCATCCTGGGAAAAGGCTCCCTCAGGGTCCAGTTGTGGTTTTTAGGGAGTAAGGAGGTGGAACGGGAGTTTTTGGGATTGGAGCCCCTCTGCTCTGCTGGAGGCAGGTTGGAAAGCTGGGAATGTTCACCTGGAAAATGGAATCCAGGGAGAGCTTCCAGCACGTTCCAGGGCCTGAAGGGGCTCCAGGAGAGCTGCAGAGGGACTGGGGACAAGGCCTGCAGGGACAGGACACAGGGAATGGCTCCCACTGCCAGAGGGCAGGGATGGCTGGGATCTGGGGAAGGAATTCCTGTCTGGGCTGGAATTGCCAGAGCAGCTGTGGCTGCCCCTGGATCCCTGGCAGTGCCCAAGGAAGGATTGGAGCACCATGGAATTGTGGGAGGTGTCCTGGGATGAGCTTTGAGGGCCTTCCCACCCAAACCATTCCAGGATTCTGGGACTGGGGACACTCAGAATCCATCCAGAGGGATTTTTATGGAAAATGGGGATAGAAAAGAGAGGAAAAGGGAAGGGAGACCCTTCATGGTTCCCTGAGATTCCAAGTGAAGCCCCTCGGTCCACAAATTTCTTGGAGAGGAGCTGGATCCAGTCTCAGGCTGGGAGAGCTGGGAATGTCCAGCCTGGAAAAGGGGAGGCTCCAGGGAGAGCTTCCAGCACATTCCAGGGCCTGAAGGGGCTCCAGGAGAGCTGCAGAGGGACTGGGGACAAGGCCTGCAGGGACAGGACACAGGGAATGGCTCCCACTGCCAGAGGGCAGGGCTGGGTGGGATCTGGGGAAGGAATTCCTGGCTGGGCTGGAATTCCCAGAGCAGCTGGGGCTGTCCCTGGATCCCTGGCAGTGTCCCAGGCCAGGCTGGACACTGGGGCTGGGAGCAGCCTGGGATGGTGGGAGGTGGAACCCCTGCCCATTTAGGATTCCTGTCGGAATTTGGGGAGAGAAAATTTCTCAAATCCTGAGCATTCCTGTTTGGGAACGTGGCTGGAGCTCGGGATGCCAACCAGGAATCTCCCTCGGTGCAAAGTTCCCTTCATCCATCCGGATTCCCCACGGAGAAGCTTTGCTCCCGATTTAAATTTGGGAGAAGGGAAGTGAATGCAGGATGAAATGAATGAAAAAATACCATTATTGCTGCCAAGACTGATCCTTGTTCCTTGTTTTTCCCAGATTATCTCATTGGGACCGTGCACCAAGCCAAGGGCCTGGAATTCGACACCGTTTGGGTCGCGGACGATTTTGTGCAAATCCCTCCTGTCAGTGGGGCTTTCCTGAGGAGAATGAACGTTGCTCTTGGTGAGGGAACAGCTCCCTGGGGAGCCCAAAAAGTGGGAAAGAAACGTGTGAGGGGCTGGAGAGTGGGAACGGAGCTGGGGAAGGGGCTGGAGAACCAGGAAAAGCTGAGGGAGCTGGGAAGGGGCTCAGCCTGGAGAAAAGGGGGATCAGGGGGACCCTGGGGCTCTGCCCAGCTCCTGCCAGGAGGGGACAGCCGGGGGGGTCGGGCTCTGCTCCAGGAACAGGGACAGGAGGGGAGGGAACGGCCTCAGGCTGGCCAGGGGAGGTTTAGATTGGATTTTAGGGAAAATTCCTTCTCCGTGAGGGCAGTAAAGCATCGGAATGGGCTGCCCTGAGCAGTGGTGGAGTCCTCATCTCTGGAGGGATTTCCAGCCCTGTGGATGTGGCACTTGGGGACATGGGTGGCCTTGGCAGTGCTGGGAATGGTTGGACTCCACATCTTGGAGGCCTTTCCCAACCTAAGTAATTCCATGAATCCATGATGTTGTGTCCAAACAGAGTAAGGACAAGAAAGGTCAAGTACCTATTTTTCTCTGTACCTATTTTTAGAGCCCTCCCAGTGATTTTTCCCATTAAAGCAACTTCTCCTCCTCACTCTACTGCATGCCTTTTCCAACCTTCCAATGAGAGGATTCTCCCATTCCATAAATATTCCCACAGCCAAGCTTGGAGCTGTGTAGCAGCAAAGCCCAATCCAGCCTTGGGAAAGCCACTGCTTCCCTGAGGCTCCTGTTCTGGAGGAGCTGCTCCCTTCCCAGTGAGCAGAGGGAATCCAGGGACTGGGAAGCTCCTCCAGAGCCAAGCCTGGGCTCCAAACAGGAAAACAGCAATCTTCTCCAGGCATGTCCTTTGCCTGGAGGGAGGAAGGTGGGATGAGGCAGGAGCTGCCCAGCAAACACAGAGGCTGCAAATTCCTGCTTTTCCAGAGAAACCCCCACTCTCCTTCCAGAGCTGGAATCCTGGAATGCTTTGGCTTGGAAGGGACCTTAAAGCCCATCCAATTCCATGGGCATGGACAACTCCCACTCTCCCGGGTTGCTCCAAGCCTCATCCAAGCTGGTGAAGCATTGGAAGAGCCACAGAGCTGTTCATCCCTGTTCCCTAAATCCATGGATTGTCTCTCCTCCCTCCTAGGCAGGACCCCTGAGGATGAGTGGAACCTGCTCTATGTGGCCGTGACGAGAGCCAAGAAATGCCTGCTGATGTCCAAATCCCTGGAAAACCTTTTAACTCTGGCTGGAGTAAGTGAAACCTTCCCAGAGCAAGGGAATCCTGCTGTGGGGTGATTTAAGGCACCAAAGGGTTATCCCAAGATCCATCATGATCCTGGGATTCATGCCATGGACTACTTGTGCTGGCACGCACCAGAATAGCAGGAATCAGTTTTATTCCTGCATTTTGCTGCTCCATCAGAGATTCCAGTATCTCCATGGCAGTGTGGAGGTTCCCTTTTCCCTGCCTGCAGTGCCTTCATGCCTTCCCTTCAATTCCCTTCCTTCCCTTCAATTCCCTTCCTTCCCTTCAATTCCCTTCCTTCCCTTCAATTCCCTTCCTTCCCTTCAATTCCCTTCCTTCCCTTCAATTCCCTTCCTTCAATTCATGTCCTTCCTGCCGTTGGCTTCTGCTGGAGCTTTTTCACCACCAGGAATTTGGGGGTTTGTTCCTTCTTTAAATCCCATTATGTTCCAAGTGGCTTCCTTAGGTGTTAAAAAAAAATATGGAACAGCCTTCAGCTTCCCTCTGCTCCCTCTGAGGGGTGATATTCCCTTTTTTCCATGTTCCCTAGGAGCGTTTCCTCCGGGTGGAGCTGCTGAGTGAGGCTGGGAAGGACAAGGACAGAGCTCCCATCGCTTGTTGTGTGTCAGGATGTACAAAATCCCTGGAATTCAGCTCCGGGCTGGTGGTGAAGAAGCTCCCGTTGACTCACGTATGTCACTTCCCTGGGATTTGGGATTTGGGAGCCTTCCTGAGCCATTCCAGTCCTGTTCTGAGCAGGGATCTCAGCTCCTCATCCATTCCCGCTCAATCCTGACCATCCCATCTGAGACCTCTGAGAGATCAAAGTTTGGGATTTTGTTGTGTCAGATCCCACGTGTGAGCCCTGGAGTCCCTGGAATATCCATGTGGGATTGGCACAGCACCCCTGGCCCCAGTGACAATCCAACTTTTGGGGCCAGGTTTGGGTTTGATCCCACCTGGATCCTTGTCTGGAGGGTGCTGGGAAGGCCAAGCTCCGTAGGGAACACGAGGTCAATCTGTGGAGCTCCATGTCCCTGACAAGGGACAGGACAAGAGGGGACAGCCTCCGGCTGTGCCAGGGGAGCTTTAAGCTGGATTTTGGGGAAAATTCCTTCATGGGAAGGGTTTCCAAGCATGGGAATGAGCTGCCCAAGGCAGGGATAGGGTGGAATTCCCATTGCTGGAGGGATTCCAAAGCCATGTGGATGTTTCACTTGGGGACATGGGTGGCCTTGGAGTAGTTGTACTCGATGTCCTTAAAGATCTTTTCCAGCCTTTCCATGATTCTATGGGGGATTTCCTTTCTTTGGGCACCTAAGGGCTCCCTTCCCTGGATTGTGGCAGAGCTGGGAAGCCCAGGTTGTGTTCCTGCAGCTTCCCCTGCCCTGCAATCTCCTCCTTTCCTCCCACAGAGCGATGGCAGCCGGGATCCCGGGGGATTCCTTTGCCAGACTTGCACCCAGCAGTTCTTCGGCTCCCTGACTCCGCTCACATCTTTCCCAGTGGTCAAGGGAGAGCCCATCCAGCTCTAACAAAGCCCTCCAGCTTCCCAGAGCCATCCTGGATGTGGGACAAATCCTCTTGGCACATCCCAGCTCCAAAATCAGGTGGATGTTGGAGCAGGATTTCAGCCCCGCTCCAAATTCCTGGTGGATGTTGGAGCAGGATTTCAGCCCCGCTCCAAATTCCTGGTGGATGTTGGAGCAGGATTTCAGCCCAGCTCCAAATTCCTGGTGGATGTTGGTGCAGGATTTCAGCCCAGCTCCAAATTCCTGGTGGATGTTGGAGCAGGATTTCAGCCCAGCTCCAAATTCCTGGTGGATGTTGGAGCAGGATTTCAGCCCAGCTCCAAATTCCGTGTGGATGCTGGAGCAGAATGTTCCCAGCTCCAGAGGAACTTCCAGGCTCCCTGGGGGAGGTGTGTGGGCCTTTCCTCCAGCCTTGCCTCATTCTGCGGGAGCTGGGAATGGGATATCCAGAGGAATCTGCACTTTAGGGATGGAATCAGACAGAATAGGATTTGTTTTGGAGCATTCCCCCTTTTCCCCCTATCACCAGTGTCCAAACTTCCTGAATATCCCATGGAAATCCCTCTGACCCACTGGAAAAAGAGGAAACACAATGCTGGAAAGTATCCAAAGAAAGTTTATTTCTTGGAAATGGACTGTTCCTGTCCAGCCATGGGAAGAAATCCTAATCTCTCCTAGTGAATTCATTTTCCATCCTTGCAGCCGAGGGGTTTCCCTGGACTCTTGGAAAGAAACTGGAGAGGGATTTCCAATTCTAAAATTAAATTTATAGCCAAAAAAAGCCTTAACACTTCCTTTGTATCTCTTCCCTGCCCTTAAATATCCTTTATTTCCCAGCCCTCCCGGGAATGCTCAAGTGGATCACGGTCTCCCTGCCTCGTTCCACAATTCCAGAGCCTGTGCCATGGGAAACCAAAACTGAAAGTGGTTTCAGGAATCTGCCCTTGGACACGGCCTGGAGCTGTGGGCTGTGCCTGCTGCAGGAATCTCATGCATCCTGGTTTTTTTCCATTCAGGAAGCTGCTTCCCTCCCTCTCCTTTCACTTTCCAAGCTGACTCCGGCAATGGGAACCTGCGTGGGCAGGAATTCCCCTAAACTCTTGGATGTGGATGGAAGCACAAAGCCTGGAGTGGGCATTGGATTAGGCACCTCCAGTGCTCCCCCTTCCAGCCTCTCCTGTTTCCCGAGCATCCCTGTTCTGTTCCTTGGGAATGTGCCCGGTGCCGTGCCTGTCACACATCCCCGGATCAGAGGCACAAACGGGATGAGAGCAGCCAGGAAAAGCCATGGAATTTCAGCTGTTGGATCCTTACTGCCTCCCAAGCTCTTTGAGAACTGGCAGCTGCCACTGTGCATCACCTCCGGAGGATGGGAATGAGCCTTTCATTTCCGTGGTGTCCCATGGGAATGTCCTTGGTGCCGTGGGGATGGATTCATCCCGATCCAGTTCTTCCCACCATCCTACCTGAGACATCCAACTAAGGAATCCACTGCTCTGAGTGTTATTTTCTATATAAAATATATTTATTTATACGTAAAAACAGAGAGCTGCCTTTTCCAGAGGGTAAGGAAACAAGTGGATAAAACCTCGATAAGGAAACAAGTGGATAAAAACTGCTGATGGATAAAGGAAAAACACACAAAGGAAAATATTCCCTGAATTGTGTTATTTGGTCCTTGATGGTGTCTGTAGAGAGACTGCTCCAGCTTGGATTCCCTGTGAGCCGGTGGGGATCGGGATCCAGAGCCGGGATCGGCGCTGGAAGTGCTTCCAGAGGATCCCTGAGCTGTGTGTGAGGGTGGGATGGTCCCAACACCTTTGGATCTGGCTCAGTGGCTGGAAGAGAGCAAGAAAGGGATGAGGATGTGGGGGGGGGATACTTGGCTGGATCCCTCTCCATCCATTTTCTGGGATTTGGGACAGCCAGGAAAGGGATGGGACACGTATCCAGCTAATCCAACTCTGTCCATGCTCCTGGACATGGAATGGGAATTACCTGGGGCAAGGCAGCTCAGCTTCATCCCAAACCCCATCCCAACATCCCAACCCTCTCCCTGCTCACCACCAGCATCCTCAGGGCCAATTCTCCCAAATCCCAGCTCCCAGTGCAGGACACCCACCCACCTTTGGGATCATCCATGAGAATCATCCATGTTCAGGCCGGGAAGAGCAGCCACGCGTCCCTGGCTGCTCCGTGTGCTCCGTCACCCCTCAGAGAAGCATCCAGAATTCCGTCCTCCAGCATCCCTCGGGATGGTGAGTGCGCTGAGTGTCCTTGGGGTGGGTGCTCAGCCCGTGGGGACAATGACAGGAGGTGCCACCTCCTCATTCCCAGAGGGATGAGCCCCCATGGGAATGTCGGTCTCCGTCACCATGTAGTTTTGCCTGGTGCACCTGTGAGGGGAAGAGGAGCATCAGTGGCATTCCAAGGCTTTTCTTTGGAAAGCACAGACACGTTGGAAAGCTCATCCCTGGGGTTTGGCACTTACTTCCTCCTCCAGCAGCAGACGGCCGCAATTCCGATGGCCAGCAGCAGCAGGAATCCTGTGGGATGGACACACAGGGTGAGGAGAGCATCCCCCAACTCATAGCTGATGAATTCCACCTAAATAGCTCCATAAGGAGCCAAAACCACTCCGGGCACCGTCACAAGGTGCCCTCCCCACCCTTGGAGGGAGGGAATTGGGAATTCTTCTTTCCCAGGAAGATATTTGGGTGCTGAATCCTTCCCCCCCCTCAGTGGCATTCCCATTGGCCATGGAATAAAGCTCCCACAGCCCCCAAAAGGGATTTTAAGCTTAAAAAAATAAAATAAGCCCCTGTTTCCTAAATAAATTGTGGGGTTTTTTTCCCATCTTACCGATGGAAGAGGCCACGGACTGGATGGAAACTGGAAAAGAGGAGAGAAAAGGAAATTTTCAGCTGCAAAGGTAGGAAAAGGGTGGATGCTGGCAGGAGCCTCACTAAAAAGGAGGTTGGAAGAGAAGGAAAAATTCCATTGGAAAAGCAAAAGAACCTTTGTGGATGAAACAAGCCCCGGGGGAGGTTTGTGTTCCCTTGGGAATTGGCCCAACCTGCGGCATAATCCGTGGGCGGGATGGGCAGCGGGGTTGTCCCCTCTCCCAGTGTGGATGTGTCCAGTGTTGGAATCATCTCTGGTGGCCTGGATGTGTCTGGTGACAGCCCATCAGGTGCTGGTGGCACGGGTGACTGTCTGGAAGCTGGAGAGGGACTGGAATTCGGGCTGGCACCGATGGTTCCTGCTGGGAAAACGGTGGGAAATCCTTAAATTCCCCAAACCGAAATTCATTATTTCCGTACCCTCATCCGACAGCTACGGAACGCTGGGATTTCCCCCGATGGGGTGAATTTCATCCCAGCACGGGAATGTTGTGGTTTCCACACCCTGGGAGCTGTGGCTTTGCCGTGGCTGCTCCAAACCCACTCCCAATCCTGTTCCTCACCCCTCTGGGTCGTGCTCTCCGTGCTGGCGGTTTCCCAGGAAAGGGCCGGATCTCCTTCGGGAAGACACAACGGGGAGACACCATCAGCAGGGAAATGAACTCTGCGACTGCTTTGCCAAGTTAGAGACTCCAAATTATTTTATCCAACACTGAGGTCTGGGAGAAATTCCACAAATTCTGGATGTTTCTTGTCAAATTTTAACAATTTTTACATTTTAGCGAAAAGAAGAATTAGTGTTCATTGGCTTTAAGCTATTAATTATGATTCTATCTTCTATTGATTAATAATTTGCTCCTCTTTAATTATCCTAATTAATCCGTATTTTCAGCCTGTTAATTATGTTTTTCCAGATTGGGCATCTCTGCTTTATGCAAAGGCTCTTTGTGGTTTATAAATTCCGAATCCCCGGTCTTCCATCCTCAGCAATAAATTCCTCTTCCCGAGTTTTAACTTCCTCCCTCAGGTCTGGGAGCACTGAAAGATGTGAGGCCCTAAACTTTCGTTTTCCCAGCCCACGGACACCGCCCTTGATCCGTTAAGAATTCCACGGATTAAATTCCTCTCCGTAATTTGCCCCCCATTTCTGATTCTTTGGGAGGAAACACAACTTGGGAGGCGCTCACAGCTCCCAAATTCCCCCTGGGGCCTTACGGATGCACTGGAGCGTGGGGTCGGTCCAGCGGGGCTCGGAGCCGTTCCAGAGGATGCACTGGATGAGGCTGGAGGTCCCGGCTTTCCGTTTGTATCCGGGGTTGCAGGAGTAGCGCAGGCGGGAATTCAGCTCCGTGCGGTTCCCGGCGTCGATGTGAGCGTTGGCCACGGCCTTGGGGCGGCTGCATCGCGCTGGAACGGGAATATCGGGATGGGGGAAGAAAAAGATGGAATCGCAACAGGGAGATCAGAGAACCTCTGGCTGTGCTGGAGAATTCCCCACTCCTCGTCCCTGGAAGTGTCCAAGGCCGGGTTGGATGGGGCTTGAAGCAACCTGGGATAGTGGGAGGTGTCCCCGCCCGTGGCAGGACATGGAATGAGGCGATCCCTAAATTCCCTTCCAACCCAAACCTTTCCATCCTGCCGAGGGGTGGATATAGGGATTCATCCATCCTGCAAAAATAAAGGGACCCTGTGCGTGACACAGGGAGTGGAGAAAGGGAAAATAACTCCCAGCATTTTTTGGGATCACTTGTAGCAGCTCCTCCAGGCAGCAAGGAATTTTTAAGGCCTTCCATCCCCCCGCAGTGACTCTTCCAGGCCAGCAGCCCCGGCTGCATCCGCCTCCAGCTGCTGAATTCCGGCTGCGCTCGCCGCCCCCGTCCTTCTCCGCTCGTTTCACAGCTGGACGTGAAAAATTCCGGGTGCTGCTGAGTCCTCCAGCCACTTCCCAGGGTTTTTTCTCCCCTCTGGAAGGCGGCAGCTGAAATCCAAGTATCCCAGGCAGTGGGGCAACGATGGATTTTGAGTTGTGGCTTTGGTTTTCCTCAAAGGAGCTCCTGCTTCCCCTTCGGCCTCAGGATGAGCTCAGCTCCGTTCCAGGGTGGTGAAATTTCCCATCTTTTCTGGTGCAAGGGGCAAAATTTCCTGGTTGCTCCAAAACTGTGCCAGCACCTGGATCCCTGTGGTGCGGTGGGAATGGTTTATCCATGATCCTGGCTGCTGGAAGCTCCCGTGTCCCAATGGGAGCCAGCACACAGACATGGAGAGAGGTACAATGGGAATAACACAAAACACAGCTGGGATGGAGCGACAGGTGGCCGGGATGGGATGGAATGGGATGGGATGGATGACCAGGAGGGAGTGATGGATGTCTGGGATGGGATGGGTGACCAGGATGCAGGTATGGATATCTGGGATGGGATGCACAGCCAGGATGGGATGGACAGATGGAATGGATCCATGCAGGGCTCCAGGATGGAGCAATGCACAGCAGGAATGGGAAGTATGGATAGGATGGAATGATGGATATCGGACGGGAAGCAGGGATAGGATGGAATGATGGATATCTGGGATGGATGGATGAATTGATGCCTGGCATGGGTGGAATGATGTCCAGCTGGGATGGAGCAGTGTCCAGCCAGGAGGAACACACAGCTGGACTGGGATCATTATTTAATAGAGATGGGGAAAATGGTGGGAATGGGAATGCCATGGCAGTGAGCACGGGAGCACACAGGGATGGGAATGTGCCGGTGACAAGGACAGCAGCCACCAGGGACAGGAGTGTGATGGCAGCGGGGGTGGGAGCAGGATGGGGAATTGGGAACAGTGGGGATGGGAGCAGGATGGGGAATTGGGAACAGTGGGGATGGGAGCAGGATGGGGAATTGGAAAGAGTAGGGATGGGAGCAGGATGAGGAATTGGGAACAGTGGGGATGGGAGCAGGATGAGGAATTGGGAACAGTGGGGGTGGGAGCAGGATGAGGGATTGGAAAGAGTGGGGATGGGAGCAGGATGGGGAATTGGGAACAGTGGGGATGGGAGCAGGATGGGGAATTGGGAACAGTGGGGATGGGAGCAGGATGGAGATGGAAGCAGGTGGAGGTGTGAGCAGGATGGGGATGGATACAGAGCGGCTGGGAGCAGGATGGGGAATTGGAAACCATGGGAATGGGAGCAGGCTGGGAAGGGGACAGTGGCACAGCAGCAGTGGGGACAGGAACGCAGCTGGGTGCTCTGGCAGCACCGAACAGCCAGAGATAAAAATCTCCATCCTCAAAAACTCCTGCCCCGGTTTGTGGTGCATCCCCAGAACATCCCGGGGGAATCTGCTCCCTTTCAGTGCCAGGGGGATCCGGGTGTGATCCCGGCAGGCGTGGCCGGAGGACGCGAGTGACGTGGGGGCCACACGTGCTGAGCACAGCAGCTGCTGCTCCCGTCTGAGCGCACGGGCAAAATTCCTGGAATCAGCAGCTCTTGGAAGCGGCATTCAAGGAAACGCCCGGGAGGGGCTGTTTTGCAACAGCGTTACAGCTCACCAGACCTGGAACTGTGCCTTCAGGGAGTGGAAACCCCTCCCGGTGCCAGTTCCAGGCGCTCCTCCGAAGGGAGCACAGCAGGAAATCCAGCCGGAAACACCGAAAATGCCCAGGAAAAAGAGGGATCTGCGAGCTCTGTTTATGCCTTCCAGCTTTTAATCCCACTCTCCTCATCCCAATCCCCCCAAAGAGGTGTTTGGGTTTTTTTTCCAGTGGGTTGTAATCTCCTTTTCCTAAAAATGCCCAGGTTGTTGAAACAAGATCCCAGCAGCGCCGCTCTCCGGGATCGTGATCTGGTGTTTCAGCCGGTTTGATGAGACAAAACGCGTTCCAAGGGGGTAAAGGGGAGGAAACGGCCCTGGAGATGCAGGATTTAGGCTTTTATCCCTCAGGAGCGAGTTGGAATTTCCTATGGATGGATCGTCCCAGGTGCTCAGAGACTCATCCCATCCTTGGCCAACCTCCCAAAGGAGCTGTGGTGCCGGGAGCCAAGCATCCCAGGAAAACACCTCCAGCTGCCTTATTTCCATCTGGATCCCCTGCATCCTGCAGGGATTAAATATCCAGGTTGAAACGTGCCCAATACCCGTGGATTTTGCATTTCCATGGAGTTTTCACTTTGTTTTTCCTTGTCTTCCTCCACCAACGATGCCGGTTTTGGAGGATGAGCTCGTTCCGGCACGTTGGGAAGCAGAACACGGCACACGGCCAGGATGATCCCAGGCATGGAGATGCTGCCATGTGATGTCATCCCATGTGCAAATACAGCTTCCCAAGGATGCACAACCACAGCTGGACACTGGAGAATCCCCACAGGAAAAACTTGGCTGTTCTCCTTAAAAAATGATCAGGAAAAGTGCGGAGAGGTGGGGTTTTCCTGCTCAAAATTTTTAAGCCATGAGCCAAAAAAAAAAAAAAAGGAAGAAATAGGAATTTCACAAATCTGGATGCAAGAAAAATCCATGAGAAATGCCAAAAATCACAGAAATAAATAAAACTTCCATGTTTTAACTAAAAAATATTTCCAATTGACAGGTGTGCCAGGGATGGAAAGCAGGAGAGGACGGAATGCCCGGTGGGAACATCGTGGGATGCAGCAGCACATCCCACATTGTCCATCAGGTGAACTAAAAGAAGTAAATATTATTCATTTTCTCCAACACCCTCTAAACCCACGGGTTTTTGCCCCAGACAACGATCCGAGTGGTGGCACCAGTGCTGCCTGGAATGTTGTCTGGAGGTCTGGGATCGGTGGTCAGTGGGGAATGACTTCAGGGAGGGCTATTTTTAGCTCATTCCTGAGGCTCAGGGCTCGTGCCATCCCAGCACATGGGGCTCTTCTGGCTTATTTTTGTCACCCAAGATAATTTTACAGTTTTCGCCATTCCCGTCATCCCTTTATAAATAGGGATAAGTTCATTTTCCAGGGCTTCAGGAGCACACAGGAGCTTGGAGAAGAGTGGGCACTGTCCCAATGCTCTGCATTCCTTTCCAGCCTTATTTCACAGAATCCTTCCCACTCCACACATTTTCAGTGGTTTAAATATTTCCTAATGGTCCTGCTGCTTCCAGCGGCTCCCGGGGGGATGAACCAAGGGGTAGTTCCAATGTCTGAGCTGTGATGAAATTTTTCCCAAAGCTCCAAGAGCAACAGAGCTGGGGAAGGGGCTGGAGAACCAGGAAAAGCTGAGGGAGCTGGGAAGGGGCTCAGGGGGCCCTTGTGGCTCTGCCCAGCTCCTGGCAGGAGGGGACAGCCGGGGTCGGGCTCTGCTCCGGGAACAGGGACAGGAGGAGAGGGAACGGCCTCAGGCTGGGCCAGGGGAGCCTCAGGGTGGATTTTAGGGGAAATTTCTCCATGGAAAGGGCAGTAAAGCATTGGAATGTGCTGCCCTGAGCAGTGGTGGAGTCCCCATCCTTGGAAGGATTTCCAAGCCCTGTGGATGTGGCACTTGGGGACATGGGGCAGTGGTGGCCTCTGCAGTGCTGGGTTAATTGTTAGACTTTGTGACATTGAAAGTGTTTTCCCACTGTCAGGATCCACTGATTCCAGGATTTTAGACTTTTGGAGAGGCAAGGCAATGATGTGACATTCCAGGCTCAGCAGCCATGGACAACTGCCAGTGCCATGGCAAACCCACAGAGCACACCCAGGCTGAAATCCCACAGCAATGCAGCTCCCATGGGTCCATCACACAGATCCTAAAAATCACCCTCAGCCTCCCTGGACACTGTGAGGAGGTGGTGTGGGAATGCCAGGAGCGAGGTGGGCACCCAGGGAACACAGGGCTGCAGCCTGGACACTCTGAGGGCAGTCATGAGGCACCCAGGGAGCGGTTTGGGAATTCAGGGAGCAGCATGGGCACCCCAGGGAGCAGCAAGGACACCCTGAGTGGGAGCTTGAGTACCCCAGGGAGTAGCCTGGGGACCCCCAGGGAAGTGGAGTAGACACCCCAGGGAGCAGCACGGACACCCCACGGATGGCATGGACAGCCTGGGGAACGGCCTGGGCACCTCGAGTGGGGCTTGGGTACCCCAGGGAGTAGCACGGGCATCCCAGCGAGCAGAGAAAGCATCTTAGGGACCGGAGCAACACCTTAGGGACCGCATGGCCACCCCAGGGACAGCGTGGACCCCCCCCCCCGGAGCAGCGTGACCACCCCGCGTGGAGTTTGGGTAGCCCAGGGACTAGCGTGGGTAGCCCAGGGAGGGTAGCGGGCATCCCAGGGAGCGGCGCGGGCAGCTTGGGGATTAGCACCGGCATCCCGGGAAGCGGAGCGAGCGCCTTCGGGACCGGAGCAAACACCTTAGGGACGGCATGGGCACGTCAGTGGGAGCTCGGAAAGCCCAGGGAGTGGCGTGATTCCCTCCGGAAGTCGAGCAGGCTCACCTGGGAGCGGAGCTGGCTCGCCAGGAAGCAGAGCGGGTATCCCGGGGAGCAGCGCCGGCATCCCGGGAAAACGGAGCGAGAACCTTCGGGACGGAGTGGGCATGCCAGGGAGAGTGTGGGCACCCCGAGAGCGAGCTCAGGGCACCTGAGGGAGTGGCGTGGGTAACCCAGGAAGCGGAGCCGGCTCGCCGGGGAGCGGAGCGGCGATCCCGGGGAGTTCCGCGGGCATCCCGGGAAGCGGAGCGAGCACCTCCGGGACGGAATGGGCCCCCCGGGGAAGGTGTAGGGAGCCCGGAAAGGGTGTGAGCACCCTGGGGAAGGTGTAGAGATCTCGGGGAGGAGGGCTCGGACAAGCCGGCGGCGAGCCGGGAGCCCGGGGCAGCGCCGCTTACCGGTGTCGGCGGCGGCGCGGAGCAGCAGGAGAGAGACGGTACCGCAGAGCAGCGGCAGCAGCGGCCGTGCCATGGGACCGGCCCGCGGGCAGCTGCGGGCTCCGGCGGGCTCTCCAGCCGGAGCTCCGTGGCGCTTCCCTGCAGCTGTCGCTTGTCCCGGTGTGGCCCGAGCGGTTTTACTTTCGCTTTCGAGCCGGGGCCACCGGGAGGGACGCGTCGCCCTGCCGGGATGGGGAGCCAGGGGCGGGGAGGGGATGCGGTGGCCAGTGGGGGTGGCAGTGCCGGGGGATTCGGTACCCGAGGGGAATTCGGTGTCCGGAGGGGCCAGTGGGGGTGGCAGTGCCGGGGGGATTCGGTACCCGAGGGGAATTCGGTACCCGAGGGGAATTCGGTGTCCGGGGACGCAATACCCGAAAAGGGATGGAATAAAGGGATGAAACATCCAGCGGGTGTGAGATGCCCTGGGAGGAAAAGGATGAAATATTTGGGTTCGTGATCCGTGGGACGCAGTATTGGGGGTGGGGGAGAAGGGATGGGATACCCCTGGAGATACCCCAGTGCCTGGGGGATGCGATATCGGGGGTCACTGCGATACCCAGGAGGGTCGTGGTGCTCTTGGGGTACAATATCTTGGGAAGGGATGCAATCCTGGCAGGAGATGAGGCAGCATTCCCTGCCCAGGGGAATGTGGTATCCGAGGGAATCGCGGTGTCCTGGGGCGATGCAGCTCCTCCCTCCTATGCCTGGCCATGGATGTGGGGGGACTCCACGTCCTCGGGATGCAGGAATCCCGGCGCTGGAGCTGGAACACAAACCTGAAAACTGGGGAAAAAAACTATGATCCAGCCTTGGAAAATGTACAGAGCTCCTGCAGTCGGGCTCCATCTCGTAGCATTCCCAGGACTCGGATCCCACAGATCCTGCTCACAACAAATCCTCCCCAGCTGAGCTCCCTGCTCGCGGTCTCTTTGTTTATTCTCACACGGTTTTATTTTGTCAGGGAGCATCAGCAAATAGCCCCGCATGTCCGGAAAAGGGAAAGCAAAGGGTCGCTTGGATAACATTCCGTGGCCAGTCACCAAATCTTCATGAGAGGTGAATAAATTCTCCCTCTGCCATCGAGGAAAGAGAATTAACCTCAGTTAACCCTCCCTGAAGCAGAAGAGAGGCTGCACCCGTGACAAACCACCAGACCCTGCCAAATGTGTTTTAGAGAGAGCAACGTGAGCCTGCAGAACCAGGAGGAGATGCACAGAAACCTTCCGGATGAAAAAGCTGCAGGAATTCCACTCCAGCTGAGAGCCATCCCAGATCCCCGGGGCTGGCCGGTGACTGCAGTGCTGTACTCTGGGTAGGCTGGGATCCCACGTGGTGAGAGTTAGGAAAAACAATCAGCAGGACAGAGTTCACAGCACTCAGTGCAAGAGCTGAGCATGATAATCTCGGGTTTGGGCAGGAAGATTTTGCCTGTCTTCTCAAGAATTCCTTCAAAAGATGTAAAAAATCCGAAATTTCCAGGTAAGGATTTTGGTGCTCCTGATGCAAACGAGCTCTGCAGCTGCTAATCTTCCAGAAAATAAGCACAGCTGGCTGAGAGTTTATACTGGTCAGGCTGGAGGATTGGGATCCGGCACGTTTGCAGTAACTTTCCCTGAAAATCCCTGAGCCTTTCCATGAAAAATGCAAGCTAGGGAATGACTGGCTGAGGAATACACTCAGTGCAAGTGGCTGGTCAAGCTCTGGGTGGTGACAAGAGGACATGAGCTGGCAGTGACCAGCAAAGGGACGGGGACCTGTGGTCCAGCCAAGTGACCCAAGTGACCAGATACTCGGAACCATGGCAGAGGCCAAGGAATCCACACTTTTCCATGCTTGGACTGTGAGGGTGTGAAAACTCAGGGTGTCCTTTGCTTCCTGAGAGGCACCAGCTCGAGCTGTTATTTTATGGTTTAATTATTGCACTGAGATTAATTTATTTTAAGGATTGAGACACCTGAGGCTCTGCCGTGGGAAACCTGGTCTGATCCTGTCTGTGAGTGTGGGTGGAGCTGGGAAGGAGCTTCACTCCCAGCTCAGGAAGTGTGAGTTCCAGAGCAGCTCCGGGGTGGTCAGACAGGGAATTTTTCCTGGCAGGCTGATTTGTAGGATCATCCCACCAAGCCTTGCCTGCTCCCTGTCTCAGGGAGCCCTTTGTGCACCGTCCCTGAGGTGCAGCATCAGAGGATCCTTCCCACCCAGCACCAGGGCAAGGATGTGATCCTAAAGCATCCCTGCCTTGGGGCAGGGAGAAAACAGAGGGCTGGACACAGCATCTGGATTTCCAAAGGAATTCACCACCCCACATCCAAGTTCATGCTTCAGGGGTTGTCTGTTTTCAAGTGCTTTGAACATCTGAGAAGCAATTTTTGGGCTGGGTAACCACCACTGTCTTGTCACTGCCTCCATCAGTGGTATTGGCCAAAACGGGTTTTGATATGGATTTCATAGAATTATGGAAAGGTTTGGGGGGGAAGTGATCTTAAAATCGTCTTTTTCCATCCCTTTGCCACGGGCAGGGACACCTTCCACTGTCCCAGGTTGCTCCAAGCCCCATCCAGCCTGGCCTTGGACACTTCCAGGGATCCATGGACATCCACAGCTTCTCTGGGAATCCCATCCCGGGGCCTCCCCACCCTCCAAGCCAGGAATTCCTTCCCCATATCCCATCTAGCCCTGCCCTCTGACAGCGGGAAGCTGTCCTGGGGGGACTTTCTGATGCTGAATTGTATCCCCATTCCTCCGTTTAGCCCAGAAATAAGTTCTGCACCTTTAAACTGCTTCCGAGAGCCGGGAGGGGGGGAAAGAAGCGCGGAGCTCGTTTTTAGAAACTGCACTCGCTCCCCGCATTCCTTCTCCCGGACTGTGCTGCGTGGGCAGCGGGAGAGAGCTCTCCTTTGCTTTTAGTTAACTTTTTAGCCAGCTGAGGCAGAGAAGTTCCCCGGACTGTGGCTTTTTCTTTATTTTTTTTT
>WAAG01053398.1:2179-19543 GCA_013390105.1 Tichodroma muraria | reverse complement strand
TTTTTTTTTGCCAAGGGGCTCAAATGGTTGGTGTGTTATGAGAGTTACGTGTGAGTTACACATGAGTTAACATGGGAATTACACGGGAATTACACGGGAATTACATGTGAATTCCTTATGAGCACCACACGAGTTCCATGGGAGTTACTCGGGACATTAATGGGAATCTTTTCTTTTTCCAGGGGGTTCAATGGTTGGTTTGCCTTGAGAGTTATGTGAGAGTTAACTCTGTTAGCTTGTTAACATGTGAGTTACCTTGGAATTAATTTGTGGATTTTTTTTTTTGCCAAGGGGCTCAATGCTTGGTTTCTCATGGGAGTTAAATATGAGTTACTTAAGAATTCCACAGGAGTTACTGGTGACTTACCCCGGCTTCTGCCAAAGGCCCCAGAGGGTTGGATTGCCACGTGAATTCCACGTAAATTCCACGTGAACTCCGTATGAGTTCCCGTTTCTTCGCCAGGAGCTCGGATGATTTATTCATCTATTTATTTGTCTCTGTCCACCAGCGGAGCCTCCCTCCCCCTCACAAAATAACGACGCGGCTCCTTTAAGATGCGCCCTCATTCTGGCCCCGCCCCTTCAGCGCGGGGGCGTGGCTTGGCGAGGCGGAAAGCGCCGGGGATGATTGACAGCGCCGCGGCCCAATCAAGTGGCAGAGAGCGGGGCGGGGGCGGGGCTTCCGGCGGGACGGCTGAGGGGAGGGAGCGGGCGCGGGGCCGCCATGATCAAGAAGTTCGATAAAAAGGACGAGGAGTCCGGTACGGGGGGACTCGGGGTGAGGGGAGGGGTGTTGGGCTGAGGTGGGGGCTGCTGGGCTGCGGTGTTCTGGGGTGGCAGCGGGGGTTGAGGTGAGGGGGATGCTTGGGTGAACGCGGGGTGGAGGTGAGGGAGCTGAGGGGATGCTGAGATGAGAGAGATGCTGAGGTGGGGAGGCTCTGGAATAGAATTTCCACAGAAGCTGTGGCTGCCCCTGGATCCCTGGAAGTGTCCAAGGCCAGCTTGGAGCAAGCTGGGAGAGTGGAAGGTGTCCCTGCTCGTGACAGGAGGTGGAAGTGAATGGTCCTTAAATCTCCTTCCAGCCCAGCCCATTCCGCGGTTCTGTGATCTCTCGTCTCTCACAGCTCGTGGGGTGTTTGTGCTTCAGCCGTAAGAACTGACTGCCAAAGTATTTCTCCCCTCTGGTGACAAATCCAAAGGAACTGGGGTCTGTTTGCTCTCCCTGTTTGCGCAGCTCCAAGACAGTTTGCTCTCCCTGTTTGCACAGAAACTCCAAGCTGGTTTCTAGAGAGGATTTTATCCCTGTGTCTGCTCGGTGCAGGTGTTTCATCCCTCAAAAAAAAAAAAATTGATTCTGTGTATTTATGTCACTTCCCTGAACGGTGTGATGATATATGTAAAGAAAAGAAACTTTTCTTTCTAGTCATTATGCTGCACAGAGCAAAATCCCAAAGGCTTCAGAGAAGCCTGTCCAAACCTTCTCTGGGCTGTGTCTGCACATCTGGAATTCACAGCAGGGAGTTTAGGCAACCTCTGGCCCCATCTCCCTGTGCTCAGCAGCACCCAAGGGGGGTAAAATCTTGGTGCCCAGAGAAGCTGTGGCTGTCCCTGGATCCCTGGAAGTGTCCCAGGCCAGGCTGGATGGGGCTTGGAGCAACCTGGGATAGTGGAAGGTGTCCCTGGAAAGTCCTTTCCAAAGGTCTGGGAGTAAAATCCACGTTCCCTACAATAACTGGTGCTGCCTTGAATTTCCTGTGCTGCTGCTCTGAGCTCCAAATGAGCCCAGCTGGGGCTGAGTTTGATTCGTTTTGAATTTTCCTTCTGCTTGGGATGTGACAAGTGAGGAATAAATGAACTGGAAATGAGGAATTCCTGCTTGGGAGGAGAGGATCTGGAGCAGAAGTGAGGCTGTGGAGGGATTTATGTGTCTGAGAAGAAGTTTCAGTTCTGTTTCATGAGCTCAGCAGCAGCTCTTGTGTTGATGCCTTCAGGGCTTTTGGTGCTTGAAGGAATAAAACCAGGTGAATTAGGAAAGTAGAAGAAGGGAATAGTTTTATGTAAAGGCCAGTTAAATAGCAAACAGTTTTCTTCTTCCTCTCCTTTTTTTTTTTTTTTAACCTTTTTATTCTTTCTGTAACTCTGAATGTACCACTTAAGAAAGCGGATTCAAAGCTGTTGATGGCCAGCATCAGTTATTCAGAGAGGAATGTCACTGTTTTGAGGTGGTTTGGTAAAATTTTGGGGCTGTTCTTGCATGTTCAGACCTGTTGGGGTGTGTGGGGAGTGCATTTCCTCAGCTGAGATGTCTCTCTTTTTCCTCAGGTAGTGGCTCCAATCCTTTCCAGCATCTGGAGAAGAGTGCTGTGCTTCAGGAGGTGGGAATAATCACAGGATAATGCTGTTTAATTAATTAGCTTTTCCTTCAGGAAGTGTTGCAGAACAGTTGTGGGGAAACGGGGATAGCTAAATTCGTAGCATTAATTTAAAATCACAGAGAGTGTAAATAAATTAATTTTATCTACAGTTAATGAGGGGTTTTTTTAGGGTAATTAGATGACACGTGGCTTCTGCCTTCCATATGGACATGTGGCATCTCAGGGGGCTCTTCCTGAAGAAAAAATGTTTTATTTTGAGGCATTTTTGCCAGTTCCAGATGGCAAATTGAGTTGTTTGTGCTTTGTTCAGATTGCTGCACACTAAAGAGGCAAGAACACATTCTCTGAGACACATATTTAATACAAATAAAAATTACAAGCTGCTTGGCTGGAAACAGATTCATTTCATTTTGATGATGAAAGAGAAATTATGTTTGCTGGGATATATTCAGGCAGGATTTCTGGTTTATTTCCAGGCACGGCTCTTCAATGAGACCCCAATAAATCCAAGAAGATGCCTTCACATCCTTACCAAGATCCTGTACCTGCTGAACCAGGTAACTGTTAGGACTTCTCTCCACCCAGAATAAATAATTCTTAGTGAGAAAGAAGTTTCCCACCTCTTCCTGCCACAGGGAAAACTCCCCGGGAGACTTTCCGTGTGGAGGGCATTTGGAGTGGAGATAACTGTGAATTCCATGGGGAGGAAAGGATGGTTTCTTACAGGAGAAAGTCTCCAAGGAAAGATTCCTGGTGTGTGGGAGGGCATTAGAAAAAAGAGCTGGGTAATGCCTGGTTTTCCTCTCTGCCAATTCCAGGGTGAACACTTCGGAACCACGGAAGCCACGGAAGCTTTTTTTGCCATGACCAGATTGTTTCAGTCCAACGATGTAAGGACCTGGTGTTTTGCCTCTCCCTGCTTCTGTCTGGGCTTGCAGGAGCTGCCAAAGCCTCGGATTTTGGGATGTGGGAGGCAAACAGTGCACAGGAGGAGCTCTGGAGGCAGTTGCTGGTTTGGAAAGAAAGGACTCAGTAATAACGTGTGGTTATTCTGTGGGTTGGGTCGGGGGTGGAGCTGGGTTGGGAGTTAATTTCTGCTGTAAAAGTGGGGATAATGACAAAGCCTGAGTTTACAAATCAGTGTCACTTGGTGGTTGTTGCTTCCACGTGCAGATCACCATCTGCTTAATCCAAAATAGAATTTTACAATTGCCTGCAGGTCGAAGGCTGCGTGGATCAGCATTGATCTCACCGAGGCAAGGGGATGAGAGCACCCTAAAAATCATAGGATGCTTTGGGAATTGAATTTGGGAATTCGACTTTGGGCTCAGCAGAACGTCAGGTCCTTCTGGGATCTTTTCTGCGGGGTGTGGAGACTCAGAGCAGTGTGTTTCATGTGGTTGGGCTCATTCATTTTAATTAAAAATAGTTGGCTTGGTAGAGATTTATCCAAGGAAGGTGTAGCTGTTCAAAGATGCAATAAAATTTTTGGAAGCACGGAGTGTTTGGAATGCTTCTCTCATCCGCATTTTAAGAATTAGAGGATTTTTTAAAATATAAAATTAATTGTTTTCAAAGACTTAATGTCAACACTCCACCTGTGTTTCTATTTTTTTTTTTTTACAAAACCAGAATTATTTTCAGAGCTTTTAGCTGATAATTGTGAGGCTTCTGAGATGTGCTGCATCGCTTCTTTGATAGTTAACGTGGATTTTTGTGTTAGTTCTTATCGTTTTGCAAAATGTTGCTGTTTTTCTCTTCTGATTTGTCTGCTGTCAGGGAGTTTGGCTCTTATCCAGTGATCAAATGTAGTTTTGCACTTAGAAACTTCGAATTGAAAAGAATGTGTTTTGTTTAAAAGCTTTCTTTTACAGCGAAATATTTAATTTTTATGTTCGATTTATCTTTTAAACCTTCTAACTACCACTGAGTTTAATCTTTTCCTGCACAACATTTCCGCAGCAAACCCTCAGAAGAATGTGTTACCTCACAATCAAAGAGATGGCCAATATCTCTGAGGATGTCATCATTGTCACCAGCAGGTGGGACACCCTCCAGAACCTCTGGAAAAGGGGCTGCAGCTCCCTGCCTTCCTTTGAGCTGCTGCAGTGTGGAGGTTTCACGGAGATACAAGCGAGTTCTGTGACACACAATATGTGCCACCCTCTCAAATGTTATTTTGTTCCCACTCTGGGGGAGAATTCAGCTCATCAGATTGTTGTTACTTTGTTTTCTTGGGGTTTAGGGTGGTGGGTTTTTTTTTTAAATTCTTGTTCTGTCGGAATTTAGGCTGTGACTTTGCTGTCGGAGCAATTAAAGAAAAGCAGAGCAAAGCCCAGTTCATTCTCCCGACTGAACTCTTAATTTTTTTGACTACAAAAATAGACGTTGCTGCTGTTGCAAGAGCAAAGATTGGATCTGTTGTTGGATTGCTGAACGGCTTTAGAAATACATAAAATGAACCAAACTCGACTTTGGTCACTATTTCTAAATCAAAATTCCGTGTGGAACAAACAGCACCACCAAGAAAGAGAATGAGCTAAACAAACCAGGCCCATGGCAAAGCAATACAATAAGCAATACAATAAACTCTAATGCATTTTAGAGTTCTGTAATTTCCCCAGATTTTGGTGTTAATAACTCTCAAATTAAGCTGATTATTAAGAAGTTGTTCCTGACCAGAGCTATAGCAGCTAAATGAGGTGACTGTCACGAAAGGACTGAGACGTGGGGATATTAAAGAAGTGTCAATGCAACAACCAAGTATTAATAATTAATGGTTGTTAATAATTAATTAATTAATGGTTAATGTAATTAACTAATGGTTTTGATGGTTCCAGCTTGACCAAAGACATGACAGGCAAGGAGGATGTCTATCGGGGCCCGGCCATCCGAGCTCTCTGCAGGATCACTGACGTGAGTACAAATTTTTGGGAGAGGGGATGAGTGGGTTTAAAATCCCAGAGCTGCTCTCCTGCAGGATGCATTTTACAGCAGTAGTGGAACTGCTGCTTTGTGGGGGGCTGCTCGATGCCCTGTGCAATTCCCAGGAGCTCTGTGGGGCTGGAGCACTGGGAATGTGCAGCTGGAAGGTTTGGAAGCTCCAGTTTCTGTCTGGGATTGCTCTGCTCGATGCCCTGTGCAATTCCCAGGAGCTCTGTGGAGCCTGGAGCACTGGGAATGTGCAGTTGGAAGGTTTGGAAGCTCCAGTTTCTGTCTGGGATTGCTCTGCTCGATGCCCTGTGCAATTCCCAGGAGCTCTGTGGGGCTGGAGCACCGGGAATGTGCAGTTGGAAGGTTTGGAAGTTCTTTCTGATCTGAAATTGCTCTGCTTGATGCCCTGTGCAATTTCCAGAAGCTCTGGGAATGTGCAGTGGAAAAGTTTAGAAGCTCCAGTTTCTCTCTGGGATTGCTCTGCTCAGTGCCCTGTGCTATTTTCAGGAGCTCTCTGGAGCCTGGAGCACTGGGAATGTGCAGCTGGAATGTTTGGGAGCTCCAGTTTCTCTCTGGGATTGCTCTGCTCGATGCCCTGTGCAGTTCCCAGCAGCACTGGGAATGTGCAGCTGGAATGTTTGGGAGCTCCAGTTTCTCTCTGGGATTGCTCTGCTCGATGCCCTGTGCAGTTCCCAGCAGCACTGGGAATGTGCAGCTGGAATGTTTGGGAGCTCCAGTTTCTCTCTGGGATTGCTCTGCTGGTGGCTCTGTCGCTGACCCTTCAGGACCAGGCCGCTCAAAGCCACGTCTGCCTTGCAGAATTAACTCAAGATTTTTGCTGAGGGTCCTTTGAATGCGGATTTTTGCCTTCTGCTGCTTTTATGCTCTTCCTTCAAAGCATCCAGGGTTCCCTTTTTCCCTGTTTTCCCCTTCCCAGGGTACGATGCTCCAAGCCATTGAGAGGTACATGAAACAGGCCATTGTGGACAAAGTCCCCAGCGTGTCCAGCTCTGCACTGGTGTCTTCCTTGGTAGGTAAAGCAGAAGATTTTTGTAAATCTGGTGTTTTGTCAGGCTGGGAAGGTGAGTCTGCTGTGTTTGTTTTGTTTTTTCTCAGAGATGTCTCTTCGTCTCACTGGAAAAAAAAAGAAAAAAACAGAATTTCCTTTCTCTCCTCAAATTCCTTTCTTAACATTTGAGTGCATCAATCATGATAATTGCCAGTGCTAGTATCAATCATGATAATTAGCTAATGCTAATCCTAGTGCAAAATGCTCATATTTCTGCAGTCAGTGTAAAACATGAATTTTATCTGGGCAGGGGCCATGAAATCGCCTGCTGAAGCTACAATTCAGGATTATTTCTGCTAATAGACACCAGAAGGGCAAGAAGAAGGAATCCACTCTGATTTCCTCTCCCTTTTCTCGGAGGAAAGGCTGGGAAAGATCACATTAGTTAATAATTTTATTAATTGCGGTGGAGGTGGCAGTTTGAGACTGGGATGGAAGGAAATCCCCAGTTTGTGGGGGTGTAGGATAAAGAGTGGCTGTGAAACTGCTGTGAGCTTGACTCCAATCTCAATTTTTTTTTGCAGCACATGATGAAGATCAGCTATGACGTGGTCAAGAGGTGGATCAATGAAGCTCAGGAAGCAGCTTCCAGTGACAACATCATGGTGCAGGTGTGTTTGAGGGTGGCTGTCCCTAAAAACACTGGGCGGGGGGGCTTAGTGACATTCTGAGAGTTCTTAAGAAAACTTCAGGGGAAAAAAAAAATCATCTTATTTTTCTTTAGTCTTTTAAAAGCAAGAATTGTGATTTGTAGGGAACAACTTGACAGTTTCAAAAAATTAATGATTTTTTTCCATGATGCCAGCACAAGATTTTTAATTAAGTTGGCTCTGGAGTTCTCTTCCCTTTTTCCTGCTAAATCTCTGGTAGCTGGAATGCTGCTGCCTGTCCCACAGTGGTTGTTGCAGAAGGGATTTGAATCCTGGGTGCTCAAAAAGCTTGGGAAATTATCTCACTGCCTCCCAATGAGCATCTCTTGGCTTTCAGGAAATTTGCCAGATGCAAAAGGTGAACCCAAATATCAGTAAGATCTCAACAAGAGCAAAATTTATGCACAGATATTCCAGATATCTGTGGAAATGAAATGATTCTTTCTGTTCAGAATGTGGAATTATTCTGTCTGTTGCAGACTCATGATCAGAAAGATTCTGTAAAATCAGCTTTGTTCTTGCCCACTTAGCAGCTTCATTAAGCCTTGCAGTAAATCAGTTTTATGGGGGGAAAAAGAAAACCAAAATAACTTGGCAAGGAACTAGAAATGTTCCTTTGTGCTTCCATCAAAAAGGCCTCGAGGATTTTTGTGAGGTCAGCTGTCATTTCAGGGCCCTGGGATATCCTGGAATTCATTAGAAATGCAGGAGTTACTGTGCAAAGCTGAAACCTTTGAAGCTATGATATTTAACGGAGGAAAAAAAAAAGGAAACAAATTAACTTTGTGGCTCTCTGGATCTTCAGGAATAGTCGAGAGTGGACAGAAAGGGCAAAATTATTGCAGATCTTTACAACTTGTCAGGAAGCTCAGCTCAGTTGAGGTTGGAAGGTATTTCTGCCAGGAAACAGCAATAACTGCCCCTCTTTTGATGTTTCAATGTGGATTTTGCAGCTGTACTCAGTGCCTGCCCCTCTGTTTCCCATCCCATAGTATCATGCTTTGGGGCTGCTCTATCACCTTAGGAAAAACGACCGCCTGGCTGTCTCCAAGATGCTGAATAAATTCACCAAATCCGGCCTGAAATCCCAATTTGCCTACTGCATGCTGATCAGGATTGCCAGCAAGCTCCTCAAGGAATCTGAAGAGGGGTAAGTAAGAGGCAGGATTTAAATCCCAAAAATTAATTAAGGTTCGGAAACAGCAGCGGTTTCTTTGGTGTTTGTGAAAATCTCCACAGGGACAGAACTGTAGCGCTGGGATAAGGCATGGATTCAGTCTTAAAGGGGTTTTCCAGCCTGAAAGATCCTGGGAATTTTTGTGTTTGTTGCCATGAAAGTGTTGGACTCAAGCTTAAGGGGTTTTTCCAGTCTGAAAAATCCTGGGATTGTTGTGTTTGTAGCCATGAAAGGCTTGGAGCTGAGCTTAAGGGGTTTTCCAGCCTAAAATCCTGGGATTTTTGTGTGTAGCCATGAAAGTCTTGGAGTTGATCCTAAAGGGGTATTTCCAGCCTAAAAGATCCTGGGATTGTTGTGCTTGTAGCCGTGAAAGGCTTGGACTCGATCCTGACAGATTTTTCCAGCCTAAAATCTCCTGGGATTGTTGTGCTTGTAGCCGTGAAAGGCTTGGACTCGATCCTGACAGATTTTTCCAGCCTAAAATCTCCTGGGATTGTTGTGCTTGTAGCCGTGAAAGGCTTGGACTCGATCCTGACAGATTTTTCCAGCCTAAAATCTCCTGGGATTGTTGTGCTTGTAGCCGTGAAAGGCTTGGACTCGATCCTGACAGATTTTTCCAGCCTAAAATCTCCTGGGATTGTTGTGCTTGTAGCCGTGAAAGGCTTGGACTCGATCCTGACAGATTTTTCCAGCCTAAAATCTCCTGGGATTGTTGTGTTTGTAGCCATGAAAGGCTTGGAGTTGAGCTTAAAGGGGTTTTCCAGCCTAAAAGATCCTGGGATTGTTGTGCTTGTAGCTATGAAAGTCTTGGAGTTGATCTTAAAGGGGTATTTTCAGCCTAAAAGATCCTGGGATCGTTGTGCTTGTAGCCGTGAAAGGCTTGGACTCGATCCTAACAGACTTTTCCAGCCTAAAATCCTGGGATTTTTGTGTGTTTGTAGCCACGAAAGTCCCCTGTTCGACTTCATCGAGAGCTGCCTGAGGAACAAGCACGAGATGGTGATTTACGAGGCTGCCTCTGCCATCATCCACCTGCCAAACTGCACTGCCAGGGAGCTGGCCCCTGCTGTGTCAGGTTGGTCACAGCCCTTTGTAGCCCTGAAATAAAGGAATTCAGAGAAAATCCAGCGGAATTGTAATCCCCAAACCCTGATTTTCTGATGACTTGGGGTTAAAAGCCCTTTAACCCCAAGATAAAGGGCTTTTGGATGAGATCCCTTTTTTCATCCAGAGTTGTTGATAAGGGGCAGTAGAGGTGGCACTTGTCTTCATCCAGCTGCAGGAATTTGGGATGGGTGGGAATCATGGAATGGTTTAGGTTGGAAGGGACCTTAAATCCCATCCCCTGCCATGGCAAGGACACCTTCCACCATCCCAGGGTGCTCCAAGCCTTGTCCAGCCTGGCCTTGGACATTTCCAGGGATGGGACAACCACGTTTTCTCTGGGAAAACTCTCCTCCACCTGGAATATAGAACTGGAATGTAGAGATAACCGTGCCAGCCCCCTGTTCTTGGTAGTGGATTAAAACCAGGAGTGATAAATTGTGCACAGAGCTGCGTGGGTGTTTAGCAGCGTGTGGTCGAGTGGAGATATATTAGATTTGCTGCTCTGGTCCCTTTCTTTGAAAGAGCCCATATCTTTGGTTTTTTGGTTGTTTTTTCCCCAGTGTTGCAGCTTTTCTGCAGTTCTCCCAAACCTGTCCTGCGCTACGCAGCCGTCCGGACCCTCAATAAAGTGAGTGCTTCCAAAACCTCCAAACGAGCTTCGTTCTCTGAGATCAGAGCCAGCCAGCAGTGCCTGATGATGTGTTACCTCAGGCAGAGCAGCTGCCCTTGGGATGAGTTTATTTGGAATTATTCCATGCTGGAGAATTGGCTTTTCCATGCCGGATCTCCTGGTGGGACAGAAATCCTTCCTGCATTCAGGCTGTGTTTGCTCATTTCCGGACCACGGGGGTATAAAAAGCTGTAGTTTGATAATCTGTGAGCTTTCAGCTGGATATTTAATATTACAAAATCCACGGGTAGGAAATATTCTGATTTCAGAGCTGCACAACACAACAGCAAAAATTTGTGACTGTCAAACCCGCGAGCTGTGACTTAAAATCCATTTAAAACGCTGCAACCAGAACTCCTGAGCTCTTGTTGCATGCAATGCTTTGAACTGCAGCGTGCTACGGTTCCCACATAATTTTGGAATTGCGTTTTCCTTGCAGGTGGCCATGAAACATCCATCTGCAGTCACTGCCTGTAACCTGGACCTGGAAAACCTCATCACAGATTCCAACAGGAGCATCGCCACCCTGGCCATCACCACGCTGCTGAAGACAGGCAGCGAGAGCAGCGTGGACAGGCTCATGAAACAGATCTCCTCCTTCGTGTCAGAAATCTCAGACGAGTTTAAGGTGTGGCACTGGAGGCCTCTGCTCTTTCCAGCTGCGGGTTTTTCTCCCATTCTTGGTTTGTTGTTGGTTTTTTTGTTTGTTTGTTTGTTTTTTTGATGAAGCTTTTCCTGTTTGTCAATGCTCCGGTGGTTTAGTCTGGCAGGGCAGAGTTCAGAAGGTGCTTTCCAGCTTAAATTATCCTGGGTGCCTTCCTCCCACCCCTCCAAGAAAGGAAAAAATGTCATTTGGTGGATTCCTGGCTCCTGTACAACATCCTGGAAATCTTGTACTTCCTTCTGGCTGTTTAGAGAGGAAGAAGGATTTTAAATGTTCTTTTTGAGTTTCTATCACATCAGTCTTGATGCATAGTTAGGAAACTCTGTTAATTATAAATTTCTACCTAATTTGTAAACTTTGTGGTGACTAAACTGGTAATGAATTGGTTCAGGATGGTTCAGTTGTTACATCATGAGGAGCACAGCTCTGCAAAATCAGTCTGCTTAAGGTGATCTTAAGTCCTTGTTTTTATGAGAAAAATAAGTATTTTCTTGGGTGATTTTAGTAAGGAGGTGGTGTAAGAGCGGGTTTTTATTTGGACGCCTTCAGGGGCAGCTGTGGAAAGATGTCTACAGAAGGCTGCTCACCCAGGTTTTGGAAAATGAGCAGAATTGATCAAAAGCACCAATTAAGAGGACAAGCGGTGATGATTTATTCCCCCAGGTCAAGTTTTTTTTCTTCAGTCTTCTTTCTCCCTGTGTTCTGTTCCTAAGAATGTATTTCGAAGAGTTGTTCTTAAGTTTGAAATTTCAAAGAGTTTTAATGACAGAACGTGACAAGTTAAAATTGGATCATCCCTGGGCAGAAGGAAGGCAGGAGGGGAGGCTTTTGAATTAACACATTCCATCCTAAATTCCACACTTTTAGCAGAGCCAGGCCTTGCAGCACCCTGGCACAAAGTTGTTCCACGCCGACCCTGAGAATGCACCACCTGATTTTTAACCTTGTACATGGATTTAATCAATCAAGGTGACAACTTGAGATAGAAACCTGTGTTTTTCCTGGGAAAATAAACCCATGACCCACGTCCTCCTGTGTTTTCTGCAGGTTGTGGTCGTGCAGGCCATCAGTGCCCTGTGCCAGAAGTACCCTCGGAAGCACAGTGTGATGATGACCTTCCTCTCCAACATGCTCAGGGACGATGTACGTGTGACACTTGCTCTGGGCAGGGATTTTGGCAGATTTGGAGCTGCTTGGTGATGGGAAGGGTCTCTTCTGTCAGTGGGTGCACAGAGAGAGGTGGGGCTGAGTGATGTCAGCACCTGGTGGGTCAGACCTGTGTGAAACTGGGGGATNTGTGGGGCTGCAGAAGGATTGCTCTGTCTGAGCTGGGAGGAGAACCTGCTCTCACTTCCTGTGAAGTTCAGAGTTCCACACTAATGCAGTGCAGAGTCTGGGAAACATGAAACCTGAAACTTAAGGCATCACACCTTGGGCAGTCGAAGCCTTCCAGAGGCTACACCCAAGATGGACCCTGAGTCACGAGTTTTTCAGACAGTTGTAGGTTTTGTCCATTTACATATCAGGGGTTAATCCTCCAATTGCAGCTTCAGGTAATGAAGTCATATACAATGAAGTCATATACCCCCAGTCTGCTCCTCACTATTCACTTTTGCTTATACTTTCTGGAGCCAGAGGGTGTCTGGAATCCTTGAATTTCAGGCCCAGAGGAATTGTTTTGTCTGACCAAAACGTGAAGGCAGTAACTAACGCTCTATATGGAGTTCAGAGTTATGCCCTAAAGCAGTACAGGATTCGAAAAAGAAAAAATCTAAAATCCTAAGGCATCATTGGAGCTGGGGATGCTGGGAATGCCCTGTGAGGTCATGCCCTGCGCCTTTTTTCCCCCCCCATTTGTGCCAGTTATTTTCTCCAGTCACTGAAGCGCGAGGGAGCCGAGCACGGCTCCGATGGGAGCGTCACTGTCCCCGTTTTCCCTTCGCCAGGGTGGCTTTGAGTACAAGAGAGCCATTGTGGATTGCATCATCAGCATCATCGAGGAGAACCCTGAGAGCAAAGAGTCAGGCTTGGCTCACCTGTGCGAGTTCATCGAGGACTGCGAGCACACCGTGCTGGCCACCAAGATCCTGCACCTGCTGGGCAAGGAGGGCCCCAGGACCCCGTCGCCCTCCAAGTACATCCGCTTCATCTTCAACAGGGTGGTGCTGGAGAACGAGGCTGTGAGGGCTGGTGAGTGCAGCTCCAGGGCTGGAATTCTGCCTGGTTGCTTTTTTTTCTCAACCTGGAAATGAAATTGGAGGTGATTTTAGTAAGGAGGTGGTGTAAGAGCGGGTTTTTATTTGGAGGCCTTCAGGGGCAGCTGTGGAAAGATGTCTGTGAAAGGCTGCTCACCCAAATTTCAGCCAAAATTTTCACCCAGTGGGTGGAAATTAGCAGAATTGATCAAAAGCACCAATTAAGAGGACAAGCAGTGATGATTTATTCCCCCGGGTCAAGTTTTGTTTCTGCAGTCTTCTCCCTGTGTTCTGTTCATAAGAATGTATTTCAAAGAGTTGTTCTGAACCTTGGTTCCTGAGAAAAACCAAGATAACATGGAAATGAAATGGAATTTGAGATGGTTTTAGCAAGGAGGTGATGTAAGAGCGGGCTTTTATTTGGAGGCCTTCAGGGGCAGCTGTGGAAAGATGTTTACAAAAGGCTGCTCACCCAGGGGTGAGTACACTTTTATAGGTTTTGGAAAATGAGCAGAATTGATCAAAAGCACCAATTAAGAGGACAAGTGGTAGTGATTTATTCCCCCAGGTCAAGTTTTTTTTCTTCATTCTTCTCCCTGTGTTCTGTTCATAAGAATGTATTTCAAAGAGTTGTTCTGAACCTTGGTTCCTGAGAAAAACCAAGATAGCATTGGAATTTTGTATTCTCTAAGCCTTGGAATTCTAGAATTTATTTTGTCTTTTTACTTAGAGAAAAGCCATGGAAAATTACTGAATAAAAGGGCCACTAATCCAATAAACTATAAAAAAAGAAAGAATACAAAGAATACAGAAGAAAACATTTCAAAGAAAAAAAGGCAAAATCAAAATGGCGTCAGGCTGAGCTCTGCTGGAATTCCCAGGCTGAAACTGGGTTTGGAGTGATGGTTCTTGCCCAGTCCCTGTGCAGAGCTGTGGGGATGGTTTTATCCTGAGGTTGTTTTATCCTCAGATCATCTTGGCCTCCTGCTTCAGAACATAAATAATATTTTGGTTCTAGGCCCTTTGAATGCCTGCTGGAATTCAAGGTGTAATTCACGAGGAGGGGACTCTGCTACTTCCCTCTTTAGTGTCATTGTCATGAATCTGTACTTCCTGAGACAGCTTCCTCTTCTTTCTGGGTGGGGATTTTCTCCGAGCCGGTGCCAAGCTGAAATTTGATTATTTTGGAGAGGCAGCTGCAAGTGGTTGCTGAGAGGTTTGAGTTCCCTGCAGAGCCTCTGGGTGTAGCCTAGCCCTGGTCACCCCTGGATGCTTGTGTGGAAAGCAGATTTATCTGGAGTGGGGGCTGCTGCAAGCTCCAGAAGGGCCAACAGTTGGAATATTCCACGGAGTTTCAACAAATATCTGATGGAGAACTCCTTCAGAAGAGATTTTCAGAGCTGTTAAGCTGATCTTGATCACAAAACTATTTCCGTGTGGAAATGCAGGAATAGTTTATGGAAGGTTTATGGTGTGGAATTGAAAAGCTGTGTAAATTGAAAATTCGGGCCTGTGAGGATGTGTCTGTGCAGAGCTTGGGGTCCTCTGACACCTCCCTGTTCTCTCTGCAGCTGCTGTCAGTGCTTTGGCAAAGTTTGGGGCACAGAATGAGAATCTGCTTCCGAGCATCCTGGTGCTGCTCCAGAGGTGAGTGGGGGTGCCTGAGCCCGTGGTGACACAGCCCCCTCTGATTCCCTGGGAGCAGCAGGGTCACGCCAGGCTGGGACTTGCGCTGAGGTTGTCAATCCCAGCTGGGGAGTGGGAAAATGCTTCTCCCACCTTTCCTGCGTGGCTGGAGGGAGCAGAGCACTGCTGGGGGAAGGAAGGATCACAAGGAAGCGAAGGGTGGGATTAGTCACGGAAACACGTGATGGGAATTTGGTCTGAGAACTGCTCAGGGGGTGACAAATCACAGAGTCACCGACTGCTTTGGGTTGGAAGGAGCTTAAAACTCATCCAGTGCCACCCCTGCCAGGGCAGGGGCTCCTTCCATTATCCCAGGCTGCTCCAAGCCCCATCCAACCTGGCCTTGGACCTTCCAGGGATCCGGGGGCAGCCACAGCTGCCGAGGCCTCCCCATCCTCACAGACAGGAATTTCTTCCTCACTTCCAACCTAAATCTCTTTCAGTTTAAAGTTTTTCCCCCTTGTCCTACCAATATCTGCCCGTATGAAGTCGCCCTCCCCCTACAGAGCTTTTCTACGTGTGAGCATTTTTAACACCCCTTGAAACAAGAGGATTGCCCTGCAGGTTACTCAGAAATAACATCTGTGTTTCCAGAGCTGGGTGTTCCCAGAGCTGGGTGTTCCCGTGTCGAAGGTCCTCGTTTCTCGTTAGGACATGCGGTGTTAATGATTTAATTGAAGCCAAACCGCCTCCTGTGTTGTACAAGCAAGGATTTGCACAATCTGAAAGTCCCCTGAGGGCGCTCTGCCTGTCGCTGCAGTGTCAAAGCCAGTTTTGTCAGTGCCGTTTTTAGCTCAGCTCTCTGGTGTCCCGAGCTGGCTGACCTTGTCCCCTTGTCCCCAAACAGGTGCATGATGGACAGCGACGACGAAGTCCGGGACAGGGCAACGTTCTACTTGAATGTCCTGCAGCAGAGACAGCTGGCCCTGAATGCTGCCTACATTTTTAATGGTCGGTGAGAGAAAGGAAACCACTCAGAGCTGTTAATTCATGGGGGTTTTTTTGGCCTTAGCACTTCCCTGTCAAGTGCTGGTGCTGAGAGTGGCAGATTTAGCAATCTAAATCTGGCCAGTCTGGCCTTGGACACTCCCAGGCATCCAGGGGCAGCCACAGCTCTGGGAATTCCAAATAATCTAAATCTGGGAAATGGAGCCAGGAGTATGAGCTGGGCTTTTCTCATTGACTCTTCCTTCGCTTGACACAAATTTCTTGACTTTTGTCCTGTCTTTTCCAATCCAAAACGAGGATGAGGGTTGGTTGTAAAAACATTTTATGTCTGTGATTGAAAATTCACGTGAGCAGAGGATTTAATTAATCCACGTAAGATTCTTGGGAGTGAACTGCTTAGACTTGACATCTTTGTGTCAGCTTCAGAGCAGCTTTTTTTTTCTACTTTGCCTATTTTGTGTACCAGCAGTGCCTGGGGCAGTTCCAGCTCTTAAAACCGAATTTTTCTGCCTTTTTCCTCTGCAGGGCTGACAGTGTCTGTTCCTGGGATGGAGAAAGCCCTGCACCAGTACACACTGGAGCCCTCAGAGAAACCCTTTGACATGAAAACAGTTCCCCTGGCTACAGCTCCAGTCTTTGAGCAGAAAGCAGGTAACACTCGGATTCATGGAAGTGAGCTGGAGGCAAGGCTCGGAGCCTTGCAGCTGCTGTTGTTCTGCTGATCTCATTATCAGGGACGAGTCTGTGCATAATCAGAATTTATTGGTTCACAGCCTTTGGGAAAAGGCCATTCCAGGAGCTCTCAGTCACTTCTCTGGCTTTCTTCCACATTCTTGCACAATTCTTGAGCATCTTGACTTAGCACAACCAGCTTCGGGGTTCTTTTTTTTTTTTTTTCTCTCCCTTCTCCTCTTTTCATTTTTTTGCTGGCTCTTCAAGGCTAAGGCGTGGTTTATTCCTCATAACTCAGACTTATTTTCTCTACTTTCAATCCAGTATTTCCACACCAAAAAATAGGAAGTATTTCAGTGTGCGAGGAGCCAGGCTGGCAGTGGTTTGCAGCAGAATGTGTGAAACATATGGGGAGTGCAGTATAGGGAGTGCAATATAGGGAATATTCAGTGGAGATTTAATGGCATTTAAACCTCCTGCGTGGTTTAGTTGAGACAGAGCACAAAGTCTTTGCTTTTTTTTCTCCACAGAGATTGCCCTGGTGTCCAGCAAACCTGAGAAAGTGGCTCCTTCACGCCAGGATATATTTCAAGGTAGGAGAGATCAGTGGCTGTCCACAACTACAGGAGAGCTGGAGAGGGACTTGGGGCAAGGGATGGAGAGACAGGACCCAGGGGATGGCTCCCACTGCCAGAGGGCAGGGCTGGGTGGGATATTGGAAGGAATTCGTGGCTGGAGGCCCTGGTACAGTTGCCCAGAGAAGCTGTGGGTGCCCCTGGATCTCTGGAATTGTCCAAGGCCAAGCCAGACAGGACTTGAAGCACCCTGGGATAGTGGAAGGTGTCCAGGGGGTGGAACTGGATTGTCCCTTCCTGTTCTGGGATTCCCTGAAGCGTTGGGATGATGGCAGGATCAGAGCCTGTCCCTGTTGATCTCCTTTTCCTCCCTGCACAGAACAACTGGCAGCCATCCCAGAATTTAAGGGCCTGGGTCGTTTGTTCAAGTCCTCCGAGCCAGTGCAGCTCACAGAAGCAGAAACAGAATATTTTGTTCGCTGCATCAAACACGTGTTCCCAAACCACATCGTTTTCCAGGTGAGGGAACCCCCCCCCTCCTTTTCCAGGATTTAGGATTTCACGATTTTCCAGGATCGATTCGATCAAAACGCGGGAAATTTGCCGCGTGCCGCGGAGGATTTTAGCTCGTTTGAAGGGGGG
>WAAG01053394.1:5802-21890 GCA_013390105.1 Tichodroma muraria | reverse complement strand
CATTGCAATGTATCCTGAACTGACAGCAATAAATTAACTGACATTTCACTTGAGACTAATTCCTGTCTACAGTTAAGAATTTTGTTTGGTGAAATGTTATGGCCATGCCAATTTTATTCTTGTTCATTTTGCCTAGTTTTGAAGAAACTGAAACCAGTGTCACTTCCAGAAATTTGTTTTGGTAGCTAGTAATGGGTTTGTCATGATTCATTGCTATGTCTGTTTATAGCATCCACTGAATACTGTGACTTTCCATGTACTCCCTCTTGATATACTAACCTCTTTTCTGTAGCTTGAGATACATTTCTGTAGTTTCCCTAACTTAAAAGTGTGCTTCAAAATATTTTTACTTTCATGTGACATTCGCCTTTTTCTGAGGCTGAGGCCTCAGAAACTGTCAATTCCTCTCGAAGTCCCTGCCACCGTTGTGATACAGTGACTTGAAGTCACAGGTAAAAGGCGAAGTGAAAAAGACAAGGTGAAGTGGAAATTAAATGCAAGTAGACTTTTCTAATTACCTGTACAGGTAAACAAATGAAAAAAAAAATCTAAGCGGTATCTGTCCTCTTGCATAAGTGAGAGAAAGTTTCTCTTCCATGCTGGACATTTGCTTTCATGTTTTCCTTTCAGAGCTCTAGCTGTGCCATCCATCTTCTTCAGTGTTTGTGAAGTGGACTGTCTTAGAGCAAGAGCTCAAAGTTCAATACCCTACTGTAACCTCTGCTGTCTGTGACAGTGGTCACAGATCATCTGACTGCCCCAAACTGGGCTAAGCATTACTGCATCCATGGGCATGCATAAATTACAGCAATCCTTCAAAGACCAGTTATTTTATTAATACTGTGATAAAAGAAAAAAACTAAACAAATAAACCCACAAACTTCCTGTGTCCTAAGCTGACCTGATCTCTTGAGGAGAATTGCTTTGTGACCTCTCAAATTGAAAAGGTCTGACATTGAGTTGAGTTAGCTGCCCCTTATTAGTGAAGCATCTGCATCTTGATGGTGGAATGGCCCTAGGTCTAGAGGGAATGACAATGATAAGGCGAGATTAAAACTGAAGTTTTGTTTCTCTCTGCCCATTTGAACCTTAATTCGAAATGCCTTTCTGCAGAAATAGGACAAGTTGGTGGTGGTAACCATGAGAGGCTCTTAAGTGTCTGCCCCATTGTACATGTTGTGATTCCACCAAATGATATTTGGCAGGAAATCTAAAAGGAAATGTCTGTCACCAAGTATAAGCAAATAAGCTCCAATACTGTACTAGGTTGGAATATGTCTGAATTTAGTCCCAGTCTATTGACTGTACACAATGGAAGGCTTAAACTCAGCATGGCTTAGAACAGTCACCTTCACTTCTTTCAGTTGGATGTCCTCTGATTGTGTTCTGCCCAAAACTGAATTCTCTTTTTGCTTTGATTTTTTTATTATACACCTGATTATCACACTTTTTTAATGTTCAGTAAGGCTGATATAAGGCCAGTTGGTAATGTGTTACTAAGAAAAACGTTTTTCATTCATTAATTGAAATAGTCATACACGTACTTATGCATATTTGACCACTCAGCTGTGGTGGGTCTTATGTCAGTCAATCTGTCTTGCTTATGACAGCTCATGAAATGTGTTTCAAGTACCGCCTGTTCTCTTAATTCTCTAGAGAACTAAAAAAAAATGTTGTTTATTTTTTCATTTACATCTCTTTCATAAAGCCATAGTAGGTGCTGGGAGATTTTCATTATTTAGTCAGTATAAGAGGTTCTGTGCATACATATAAGCATTTTAGAATTCTGTATCAGATATGTAAACCTTATCTATATGCATACTATTATAAGCAAATTATCTCTTTGCTTTCGATGAATCTTGATCTTAAGAAGGTGTCTGGAGCATGCAAGCCAGAAAACTGCTGCCATTCCTAAACAGCATCAAAATGTACATACATGGGAAAAAAAGCCAAGAGGGACTGTTCTGTTCACCACATGGGCTTTCTTTACCTATGCTGGTACTGCTGCCATAGGTCATCAGGAATTTCCTACAGTCCTGTAGTTGGATTGCATTTATTGTCAGGGAAAGATTCTTCACCCAGAGTGTGGTTGAGCACTGGAACAGGCTCCACAGGGAAGTGGTCACAGCACCAAGCCTGACAGCATTCAAGAAGTGTTTGGACAGCACATGATGTGATTCTAGATGTGTCCAGTGCAGGGCCAGGAGTTGGACTTAGTGATCCATGTGGGTCACTTCCAACTCAGGATATTCTATGGTTCTGTGATTCTAAACTAAAGTCTGCTTGTTATGCATTGCTAGCCTCAGTGATTTATTTGTGGATAAAGACAGTGTTATGGCAGGTGTTTCTGTATTACAGCTAATGAAATGGTCCATCCTTAGATTTGAACCATGAGAGCACAACAAAGTTTTGAAATTCACAGAAGTAGATTAGACCTGTATTTATTAAGAACATGTGGAATAAAGGAGGATGAATGAATAACAAGGGCTTTGGATGGTTACCAACTAATAATTAAACACACAGCTATCTTGATAATCCTTGAATGATGTAAGCTTCACATCATCTTGTCATGCGACTAGTAGATAGAGATGCAGCAGATTTATTTTTTTCTTTTTAAGATCATGTGAAATTTGTATTCAGTGTAACTCTTTTAACCCTGAAGATAATCCCTTATAATAAAAAATGTTAACTAAGCATTACATTTTCTGAATTGATGTACTTTACAGTAGTAAAAGTACAGAAGTTTGGTAAATATTCTGATATAAAAAGATACAAAAATTACATGAGCATTATTCCTGCTGTTTGTGGCTGACTTGGCTTTGTGTTTAGATTTTGGGTTTTAACTGATCTCATTAGGTAAGCTATTTTCTTTTTATAGTAGGTATTGTTTGCATTGTGTGTGCAAATTTATCGATAAAAAGTGTAAATTTAAGGCATTCATCTTGAATGCCATCACATGGCATGTACGGGACAACCTCGTGATCAGACCCTGCCAGCATGGGTTTATGAAAAGCCAAGTCTTATTTGACCAACCTGAACTCTCTTTATGATAAGGTGACCTGCTTACTGGATGAGGGGGAGACTCTGGATGTTGTCTACCTAGACTTTAGGCCTTTGCCATTGTTTCCCACAGCATTTTCCTGGAGAAACTGTCTGCTCATGGCTTGGATAGGTAGATGCTTCACTGGGTAAAATTGGCTGGCTGGCCAGGCCCAGAGAGTGGTGGTGAGTGGCGTTACATTCAGCTGTGACAGATCACAGTGGTGTCCCCAGAGCTCAGTAGTGGGACAAGCCCTGTTTAATACCTTTATCAAGGGTATGGATGAGGGGATGGAGTACTATCTCAGTGAGTTTGGAGCTGACACCATGTTGGGCAGGAGTGCTGATCTGCTGGANTTATCAAGGGTATGGATGAGGGGATGGAGTACTATCTCAGTGAGTTTGGAGCTGACACCATGTTGGGCAGGAGTGCTGATCTGCTGGAGGGTAGGAAGCCTCCACAGAAGGATCTGGACAGGCTGGATTGATGAGCTGAGGCCATTTGTGAGAAGTTCAACAAGGCCAAGTGCCAGGTCCTGCACTTGGGTCACATCAACCCCAGGCAGTGCTACGGGCTGGGGCAGAGTGGCTGGGAAGCTTCCTGGAGGAATGCTGGTTGATAGCAGCTGAACATGAGGCAATGTGTGCCCAGGTGGCCAAAAAGGCCAATGGCACCCTGGCCTGTATCAGCAATAGTGTGGCCAGCAGAACGAGGGCAGTGCACTTGGCACTGGTGAGGGCTCACCTCGCATCCTGTGTACAAGAAACACGCTGAGGTCTGAAGGAAGTCCAGAGGACAGTGAAGCTGGTGAAGGGTCTGGAGCTGGGGTTGTTTAGCCTCTAGAAAAGGAGGCTCTGGGGAGACCTTATTGCTGTCTACAACTACCTGAAAGGAGGTCATGTGCAGGTGGGGGTTAGTCTCTTTTCCAGGTAACAAGTGACGGGACAAGAGGAGACAACCTCAAGTTGTGCTGGGGAAAGTGTAGGTTAGGTATTAGGAAAAATTTCTTCACAAAAAGATTTGTCAAGCATTGAAATAGGCTCCCTAGGGAAATGGTTGGGTCACCATTCCTGGAGGTATTCAAAAGATGTGTGGATGTGGCACTTGGGAACGTGGTAGGCTTGGCAGTGTTAATGGTTGGATTTGATGATCTTAAAGGTCTTTTCCAACCTAAACAATTCTATTCTGTTAAAATGAAATGTTTGTAACGGTGAGCATTCTGGATAGGTAGCCTATGCCATCTTTTTCAGGCAAGCATATGATGTCATGAGATTATTTTACTATAAAGTATTGTGTAGCATGCTGTACATTACTGAAAACAACTTTGCTGGTGGTACAGAGAATTACTTCAGTGAATTATTTTAAAAATCTTTTTCATTTCTTCATAGTATATTTCTTTTCTGTTTCTGTAATTTTAAAGGAATTCTGTTGTCTTGCTCTGCTATTCCGAAGGCATTTGTCTCTGTTACCAAAATTAATTGATCTGACAGGGATCAGAGGAAATATCTGTTGGTTGCCTGCATGGTTTTGCTCCATGCTAAGCAATACACTTGTTATCATTATGAATTCTTACGTAAAATGAATAATAAAGTGCTGGTACAGCTAAGTGAAGTAATTCATTACTTTCCAGATGCCTACTAAGCACTTAGTCCTGAAGTCAAATATTGGGGTCCTGAGCTTCTGGGTGCTTAAAATTTGTTCCAGGAAGACAAAATTGATTTGTACTTGTAAGTCCTGAGTGACTTCACTGTTGATGTCAGTGGTGAAAAGACCTGCAGCTAAACAAACTTGAACTGACCCGTATAGTTATAATCAAGATAAATTTACTGGAGGTGAGAGGTGGGAAGAAGAGATTGTGCAGCAGTCGGTTAAATGAAACAATTATCTGTCCAGTGTTTCTTGCCCTGATTCCAGTCATTAACTTAATTTCTGCTGTTATTCTTCTGTGGGGGTTATGACATCTGCAGTATGTAAAAATTAGTTTCCTTTGTGTGGGTTAAAATTTTGCTTCAAATAAATTTACGTCTAAAATTAGAAAGTAAACATTGATGAATGTGATTTTTAATGAGTAGCAGCAGAAATCTTAATAAATATGCTATAAAGTTGCACTGGAACATACATTGAGAGGGATTTAGTGAATGTAGACCTTGTAAAAAAGGAATGAGAAGACTTGCATAAGATATAGGTGGTTATACTGAGAATCAGGAGTTCAGCAAGGGTAACTAAGAATCACTTCTGTACAGTAAACATGGTATTTTCAATTACCTTTATTTACATTAAAAAGGTAAAGTCATGTGTCTTAAGGGTGTTAGTATTTAAATGGGATGAATTTTTGATTCTGATCTGTGTCTGTGCAGTGTTTTGTCTTGAAGTCTTGAAGTACTCCAGTTTCTATGTGACTAATAAAATACAGATACTCTGGAGTTTAGTTAGTGAACAAATATGAATTGCTGTTCAGATTTAGATAGTGAAAGAAAACATGGGCTAAAAGCTGGTTAAAAATTTGAGAATATCTATTATTAAGAAGTATTGATGCTGGAGTTCAGGTGAGAGAAGAAAAAATTAGTCAGGAAAACCAGTCCTGCGGTTGCTTATGGTCCTGGGTCAAATACATTTGCCTTGCTAATGTTTTTTTAGTGTGATTAAAAACTTCCAGAGCTCATGACATCAAAAAATTCACTGTGTGGAAAAAACTAAAACATTCCTTATTGTTGGCTTCAGTGTTATGTTTGGCTTTGAAGAAACTGACTTGTTTTACAGTTTCAGTCAAAGATCAACGCAATCATTTGAGCCTTGACTTTCTCTTCCAGGAGTCTGACAGAGCTGGCGGCATTTTCGTCTGTCAGGCTTTTGTTGTTTAAAATCAACTCTTTGACTCACTGACACTGTAATGAGGAGTAAACAAGCCCTATTTCTTTGCTACAATTTGTAGTATGTTTTTAGTGGATTCTGAATTTAGCAGTGCTGGTTTAACAGTTGTTGAATCATGTAGCTGTAGTAAGCTTCTTTACTTCTAAACTAGTCGTGATAATTGAGTTAGGAAATTAGTTTCACAGCCCCCTGTGGAGGGGTTTGTCTTTGGTCCTGGTATTGTCGGCTTCGACACTCCACTGTTACATGTCTGCTCGCTTCAGAATACCATCTTCCCAGTTCTCCTCTTGCATTTAACCACTACTTTGTGGTAACAGGGTCCCAGTAATAAATGTGTTAGATAATTGCAGGACCACATGTGCTTTTGATCAACTACATGAATTAATGTTCTAATATATGGGGCTTAAAATTATGTCTGTTGAGAATTGTACTAGTGCAATTTGGAGGATATGATATTGCTGACAAGCAGAGGTTTAAATTTCGTGTATTTTCTCTAATTAGAGAATGTAACAGTGATGTCTCTTAAAATCAAGAGTCAACATTTACAAATACTGATCCTATCTAACAGGTATATAAATATCTGAAACCTTCTGGATATCTGATGTTAAAAAGAAGACAGAACTTTGTGTCTTGCAGAATCTACAATAAAAATAAATCTAAAAAGAGAAAATTATTTAGTTCAAGATTCCTTTGATTTTATTCTGTGTTCTAACCAAAGAAATACTATTTTTGTTTACTTCTTGATCGTTGATTGCTGTCTATTCAGCATGCAACTTATTCTTCATTTATGATATTTTCAGCAGACCTGAAGGTTATGAGAATTAGGTAGCAAGAGTTAAAGGAAAGTTATGTTGGCATAATTATTTAAGGAAATTTGAGTCTTGTATTCCACATTCCATCTTGGATGAGCTAAAGCATTCTTTCCTTTATTTTTCAGTACTTTTATACAATCATTAATTAATGTTGAAATCTATCAACAAGTGAAATTGTGTATTCAGAATATAGAACAGGTTACCTGCTTATTTATCTGGAAAATAATGTAGTTACTCTTCACTGGGGTTTTGTTGCAAAGTTTTAGATAAGGAAGTAATAATGTCTTTGGGATGAGGAAAAGAAAAACCTTCTTCCAGGCATCCCAAGTTTGATATATTGAAGTTGGTCTGAAGTAAATTAACCATGTATGTTCCTTGATTTGAAGTTCTGTTAAGAATTCCACACAGACATAAGTTTTTAACTCAGTGAACAAAAAGACAGGAAGGGAAAAAATCTCAGATGTTTTGAAAGCACTGGGTCAAGGAAACTCTTGCATGAGGGAATGTTGCCATTGCCAGCACTTCTGGTTTTTTTGACTACTCTCAGTTGTTAGAGCAATTCCATTGGTCATGGCAGACCAGGTTCAATGAAGTCCTTTTTCACCACAGAATTATCTCGTACGTATTACTAATCCTAGATTGCTGCTGGACATTTTGGGTATGACTTGCTTATAGTCTCTTGTCTAATTAAGTTTCCCATTGTGAAAGTTAGAAATTCACCAAGACTGAAAATGGAATTCAGGGGACCTACTAATGGGTGAATATCATAATTGTGAGAGAGAAGATTAACTTTTAGCATTTCCCTGACTGTGCGTTTTTATCTGAAGTGAGGCAGAGATAAGAGAGTGCAAATGACTGCTCTCTATCAGAGAAGGGATTGGCTTCTCCCCTTTATCTAAGTCCTCAAACCAAGTGCACCTTAGTACGAGGAGGGTACTACTTGTTTTCATCATGTGATGATAAGGTTCTTTTTGATTGCAAACTGCCTTTATAGATTGAGTAAGAGGTATTGCCAAACTGATCAAACTGGGAACTAACAAAAGGTGCAGCTCATATAGTTAATTTTCTCTTTCACTGTTAGTTGTAGCTATAGGAGAGTGTAACTGTGTTGAATTGGCTTTAAAAGGCATTGGTACAAGTATGTTTTATTAATCATCAGTTGCCACAGATAGTGAAGGTTCTATAAAGAAAATAATGAGGGTCCTGAATTGGAGGTGGCACAATAAGAAACTTCTAATTTAGTTGGAAACTTTTATTTTGTTCAGGTCATATTGGAGTCTGAAATATCTAATCTGTAGTGCCTAAAGATGAAAGAATTTCTTCCCCTGTAGAAATTAGACATACAGTTGCTATTGGAAGCATTTCATCTGTTTCCAGTCTAACATTTGGAGTTCTTTTCTTCTATATTATAAGAACTTAAATTCTGTATCTCATTTCAGTGATGAATCAATACTCATTCCTAACCCTGGCTTAAATATTTTCAACGAACAGTTAGAAAAGAGGTGAGTGCAGTATTGTTACATCATGCAAAATACTAATTTGTCTTAATGAAAGATTTAGTTAAAGGAATGTAAACAGTGAATGTGTACAAAATATATCAACAGTTTCTACATAAACCCACAAAAACTGATTTTTAGATACTCAGATTTAATTCAAATATATCATTTAATGCAGGTATAATGACCTTATAAAGTCGGTAGTTAATGTTTCCATAAAAATGATAATTCTGTGTCTTTTCAAGTACTTCATATGGGATAGTATACTTCTGTGTAATAGTGTACTGCTATGTAAAAATACCTATAGGATTCCTACTAATATCTATTATCTTGAAAATATGAAATTTTCACAATTGTATTTTCCAATGTCCTTTGTGTTTAGATTAAAAAAAAAAAAAAAAAAAAGAAGAAAGAAAAAACAAAAATGAAAAGGCAAGGGATTTAATTTTTCCTACTTACCACCAGTTCAGACAACTTGTCTTCTTAAGCAATATTACCACTGATTTAAATGTTGACATTTAAATTTCAGTTGGTTGAGTCTTTCCTTCTCTTTACTGTTTTATAGTACACTGATAAAATTATAGTATTTTTAACAATTAATCCATTTTTCCAGGTAAAACTGGCATTCATCAGCCTTCTAATTCATCTGAGTATTTTAGAAGACATAGCAATGTTTTGCAGACCAGCTATTTCTGTCTACCCTTTTATATTTTAAAGTGAAGCCCTGATTTTTATTTAATTAATAGCCTCTTATTCTATAAATCTAATCTGTTTTGGGATTTGAGTTAAAAAACTGCCCCTGTTGTCATCTTAGTGGATAAACCAACTACTTTACAGAGTATTTGCTAACAGAGGTAGCTGTTTTATTGATGAATGTAGAAAAAGCGTGTAGTCCAGTGCTTTGTTCCATTCCTCTAATTTATGACACTAGTAATAATAGATGATGAATGAGATATCCAAAACATTAATAAATTATCTGAAGATGTGTACTAAATCAAAGAGGAGGAGACTAAGAAATAATCTCATATAATGCCTCCAAGAAAAGTAAGCTAATTCCAGAGTCATTTATTCAGCAATATGCAAAAACCCTGAGAAATTTGTTGAAATTGAACTGCTATAGTTAGTATGAGATTAATATAACTCAGCATTTCAAATACGCTATTATAGACATTTGGATCACCAGTTTCAGGTGGCAAGAGATGTAAAACTTACAGACTAAAATCACTCTTAAATGTTTAAGTTAAAACATTGAGTTTAAGCATGTTTAAAATAAAACCCAACAATTTTGCCCTACAGTGATGATTCTTACATCCTCTTCCCTGAATTCATGTATCCACTAACAGGATTGAAATTTGCAGCAGTTTTCTGCTGTGGTTTGCATTCAGCGACTTGATGATTCTGTGTAAAATAGTTACTTGTTCAAAGAGAAGCTGTGTAGCCTTTCATTTTTCTTAGCAGTGGAGCTTCTGTGTTATTTCCATTTGGAAGCCACTAGGCGTAGTTCAGCTGGTGACGCTGGGAGTCTCAAAAGAGTCTTCATGTCAGAAGAGGCATTTGGCCTCTTAAGCAGTATTCATGTTATAGTCATCTATACTTTGTTATACACAGGCAGCATCCAAGTAGTGGGCTGGTTTTATGCAAGCAAACTAATCTCATTCCTATTAATCTATTTCTTAATTTAGTTATCAAGTCCATTGAGATTCAGTCACCATGATAAAATAGGGTGACATTTAGGGAGTGCAAGTATTGGTAGAAATGCAACATCTTGGAGGTGGTATAACGTTTTCTGTTTCACAGATTGACACTTGGAGTTTTTATGAATGTGATTTTTATCACATCTAGATAACCTGTGTGTGGACTTAGATAAATTTGTCATCAAAATGATCAATATTTTCTTTTGTCCTCCCTCTGTTCCCATTTTTTTTTATTTTTCCTGGAGTTCATATGGCTGTACAGAACTAATCCAGCTGATTGATAATACATTTTCCTACTTACCACCAGTTCGGGCAACTTGTCTTCTTGTGCAATATTACCACTGATTTAAATGTTGACATTTAAATTTCAGTTGGTTGAATCTTTCCTTCTCTTTACTTCTTTGTTGAGGTTATACAGTGAGTTGCAAAGTAGTTAAATGTTCTTGGTATGAAGTTAACAAAACATCCTAAAGACTATACTTTCTACATCAGGGACAATGGAAGACCCTTATCCCTGATGATTTTTGATCGTATTGATTAAATGTGATCACCTGTGGGTACAGGTAATTACACTTACCTACCTAGTTGTAGTCAATGTACCCCCATTTCCATTATTTCTTCTGTGTGAAATAGTGCCAGAGGACACATTACTGTGCAACAGGGACAGTATAGTAAATGGTTTTCTATATTTCGTGGATTCATCTTCTTATTTGTGACTAAGATTGTGTGTACGCTGTTGGATGCTAAACTACTCACACTGAACTTCCAAATTTTTTTCACTCAGCTGTCCCTGTCACAATCTCCTTAATAGTCTCAGTGATCCAAAGTGTCTGGATGGTGGCTTGCTATCTCTGAGCTCATGTTTGTCTTAGAACTGGGCTTTTGTTAGGTACACTATTTTCTCATTTCCCAGAATGTGTTTTATTGGTCTTCTTTCTACACATAGCCTTAATTTAACATTTATTTAACTGTGGAATTTATTATAGTTGAAATTCTTCATGTAAAAGTTGTCATCAGAAAGTATCACCAGTCGCTTTCTACTCTGTTTCCTCTCAGCTTTTAGTAAATACAATGAATATCGTTAATCATGTGCTACTTTTAATCATCAATCTTCAAGATGAGCAATTAACATACTGTTTAGAAATAGTGAGTAGTAAACAGTATTTTCTTTTGTTTCTACTTTAATCTATGTTCAGGCATCTTGTGAAAATTATTATATAAATTCTAACTTAAATGAATCACAGAATCAAAGAATATCGTGAGTTGGAAGGGCCCCATAGGAATCATCAAGTCCAACTCCCAGCCTTGCACAGTACAGCCCCAAGTGTCACACCATGTACCTTGAGAGCGTTGTCCAAATGCTTCTTGAACTCTGTCCAGCTTAATTCTGTGACTACTTCCCTGGGGAGCTGTTCCAGTGCCCAGTCACCCCCTGGGTGAAGAACCTTTTTTCAGATATGCAACCTAATCCTCTCCTGACACAACTCCAGGCCATTCCCTCTGGTCCTGTCACAGGTCACCACAGAGAAGAGAGCTTCTTCTCCACTTCGCCTCACAAGGAAGGGAAACTGTAACTGCAGGTCTCCTCTCAGTCTCCTCCAGGTTGAACAAACCAAGTGACCTCAGTGGCTCTTTGTATCTCTTCCCCTCAAGACCCTGTGTCCTCCTTAAGGCCCTCTGCGCTCTCTGATAGTTTTATGTATTTCTTCTAATGTGGTGCCCAAAACTGCACACAGTATTCAAGATGAGGCCACGCCAGTGCAAAGCAGAGCGGGACAATCCCCTCCCTTGCCCGGGTGGTGATGCTGTGCCTGATGCGCCCCAGGACACAGTTTGACCCTCCTGGCTGCCAGGGCACTGCTGATTCATATTCAGTTCTGTCTGTCTATACACCCAGGGTTGCCCTGTCCCAGATGTAGAATCCAGCATTTGCGCTTGTAAATTGTCATACAGCTGGTGATTGCCAAGCCCTTTAATTTGCTAAGATGTTTCTGCAAGGCCTCTCTGCCATGGAAGGAGTCAGCAGCTCCTCCCAACTTAATATTGTCAGCAAGCTTAATATACCTTTGAGTCCTGCATCCAAATAATTTATGAAGACACTGAAGAGCACTGGCCTGAGATGGAGCCCTGCAGAACCCTGCTAGTGACTGATTGGCAGTTTGGTGTAACGCCATTTACTGTGATGTAAATGAATATGTCGTATTTATGAGTCAGATTAGGACTTCTTTGGCTCAGTCAGCCTATATGTAATGCAGTTGTTAAATTTTACTTGTTTTTCTTCATAGCTGACATGACCAGGTTTGTAATTTTTAGCTGTCAAGTTTGAAGAGAAGTGGAGATAGAAAACATTTTTAGAAACTAGAAATTATATCTATTTCCTAAGTTTATTAGATATTTACATGTAAAATATATATGTAGATTTTTTTAGCTTCTTTGTCTTATATTTCCCACTATTTTCTTCTGGCTGTTTATATTGGAGTTTCACATATAAGTATAGGATCTTTACTTCACCTTTCCATTTATCTTAAAGTCTGCCTCAGCTACAAAAGTGTAAACCTTACAGTCAGTCTTCAAGGTGGTTAACTCATAGCACTGCATTGTAGAAAAGAAACCAGGGTCTTTCTGCCCTTACCTCTGTGGTGTTCAAATGGGGTTAGTGATTATAGTAGAATGTATTTCCTCTTTCTGCAGACCTGCGGACTTTCTTGTTATGTTCTGAATTAAATCAAGATCTGTTGAAGGCCCAGAAGTTGTTTCCCAGTAAGGGAAATATTGAAGAGAATTTATTTGCCTTATCGGTATTTGTCATGTTCCAGACCTTAGTTTAAGGAAAATAGGTACTAAGTAACCAACAGAATCCCATCGTATATTCACTAACTTTCTCATTATGTTCAGTGTGAAATCAAGACTTTTTAAAAATCAGAGAAGTCCATTAAAGAGTGTTTTAGGGGCTAAGGTGCTTATTCATGGTTGTGCAATGTGACTTTGAGTTTCTTCTGTCCCTGGTCCATTACAGGAACTTGAATAAGCATTGTGTATCTATATGAGTGTGCTAGTGTCTCCTTTTGTTGTGAAGAATGTCTCAGAATCTCATAGTGGATAAATCTCACTTGAAATTAATTGGAGCTACCAGGCAAAAAGAGAACAGTAGCAGAACTTGAAGTGTACAGTGCTCACCTGAATAAAAGCTGAATAGCCTCTTCACCTCATTCAGTTATTTTTAGAAAATAGAAAGATTCTGCATTTTGCAGAAATTAAAATATCTATATTGGTATTAAAATATGCTGAGAAAGGGATCCAACAGCTCTTGCTGTACCAAAATTGGTGCATGATCAGTTAGTACAACAGCAATTAAAACCTAAATTGGGAGAACCGTTCTGTAGAACAAGACATGGTCTGATCTTTTTGAGTGTAAGATGCAATATCCACTCTTTTATATGAACAGACTTGAAGAACAACAACAATTAATTGTGGAAGGTAATGATTACACATTGTATAATCTTAGAAGATAGTCAGTTTTTCACTTGAAAATGTGTGCAATTTCTTGAAAATTTGTAATTTATTATATGCTCCCAGAAATAAGGCATCCAAAATAAAAATCTAATTGCAAAGAATAATCTTCAGCCATGTAAAAAAACCCTAACAAATGAAACAGTTCAGTTAATATATTTAGTGATGACAACAGGGGACCCTTTGGCCTTAAGCATATTATTTGAAAAATAAGGATCTAAAATGTGTTGTTGTACTCTGTCACGTATATGACATCTGGGGGCTTATTAAAATCCAGGAGAGCTTGACTAAGGTTCTTTGAAAAAGAGAAATAAACTTTTAAGTGGCAAAATGTGAATATTAAATAACTTCAAACTATTGTTTGTCTGGTCCATTTACGTACAATTGTCTTTCATCAATTCTAATAAATGGACAGTGTATTGTTTAAGTAAATTTTAAACACAATAAAAGAGTGTCTGTATTTAGAAAATTAAATTTTGCTACCAAAATTAAGATTTCTTAGTTTGGAGTACTTCCAGGTTAACATTTAATTGAGAAGTTCCCATTGAATACTGCAAATCAATACAATGAAGGGTTAATTGTGAAAACTGATATAAGTTTTATTTTCTTATAAATCAAGAAGTTGGTAAAATGTACACTTACTGTTGATCATTAGAATACAAAACTATCTGTTAAAATCAATTAACATGCATATCTGATGACTGATTGTATAAATATGAAAGTCAAATAATAGTAATCGTTAACCATGGCTTCAGGTCATATGAGTTGTCAGTTCAAAAAAACTAGAGGAGGGAGAGGTTGATTTGCATATATTTAATGTGGCATGCTGTACATGTGGGAATTTGAGATAAACCTTTGCTGGTAATCTGCTTGTTTTTATCTAAAAATCGACTAGGAAATATGGGTCATAACAGTCAAATGAGCTATGTCATGTATTGATAGGAGTTCATTCAGTAGTTTGGGATTTAACATTTTGCTATGTTTCAATGTTTTAGAATTGATTTTTACCTTAGAGACAATTGGAAGAAGCTGGTTAAAAAGTTATTCAGAAATACTCAAAGTTTTTTACCAAGAACATACTTAAAATTATTCTATAACATAGTAGGTTATGTTATAGACATATAACATAATGAGTTACGATTGAGTTATATATTAACTGAATCACTTTTGCAGATTGAGTTACTTTTAGTTTGACTTATCAATATGTATAAAACCCACTTTTTTACTTTTTATGATTAAAAAATTCAGATACATTTAAAATTTTTGTGAAGTATTGTACTGTGTCACAAAAGTATCTTTCTATGTGAAGTGGACCAAACAGATAATCTTTAATTTATCAATTGTAATAAACAGAGGGAGGAAATTGTGGCACAAGAATGAACCTTCTAGTCTTGAAATATTTATGCATTATTTAAGTTCCTAACTATAATAAACAATTATTGCAGGTTTCTTTTATTTATTTTTTTCATTAATAATACAAAATATTTTGTGTAACTTTGTAACAATTCCAGGAATCCTTGAAAAGTTGGTTAGAATATAGTGGTGAGTACCTTGCATTAACGATAATCTAATTAAGCAAGTCTGTCCAGCCTTTCTCTTTCTCCCTGAAAGTGTTTACTCCTGAGTATTAAAAAAAAATCCTAAATTTTGATATTACATGTCAATCTCTTTCTAAAATTTCTGTTTCCTATATTCATGAGTTGCCAAAGGAAGGAAGCAGCGTATGTGGTTTCTTTCCATCCTATTTGTACCTTCAAACTAAGAAACTTTCTGATAATGGCAATATCAGAAGGTGGAGAATGAAATAGCTTTGTTGCTCAGGCCTTTTACTGTGAGCCTGATTCGTAATTTTGCCATTGTAAATATTCGAAATTTGTTCTTAGGTGTGGGGTACAATCCAGTTCCTTGAATTATCACCCAAATTAACTTGAGTGCCAGCAAGGGAGCCTCCCTGTTGTAGCACAGCTTCCCAGATTGGGCAGAGTAGAGAACACACGCAATTTCTTAATTTTTGCTGTTCTTCTCTGTGAAGTAGACCTGAACATCAGTGCCTTCTGCTTTATTCTTCTGTTGACAAGTCTTCCTCATTGTCTGCATGATGTAAGGTGCCTATACAATGTTTGAGGGCTGGTGGGGGGGAAAGGACCAGTTGGTAGAAGAGAGGAGGAGAATCAAATTCAGTTTCTTTGTCTCTTGTGTAGGGTGGAATTTGCATGTGATTGCAAGTGGGAGAAAGGTTATTGGCTGGTTTGTGTCCCTCTTTTAATGATTTACATGTCTTACTTGAGCAGGTAATTATGACCTTCCAGCTTAAACAGAAGTAATTGTGTGAGGAGGTGAGTTCTGTAACCACAGATTAGAAGCCCAAATTAAACATGAAAGTAAAAAAAAAAAATTGGGTTTAAGACGTCAGTAACTGTAATTACAGTTTTAGCTCTACTGAAACTCATTGGTGAAAAATCACTGCTGTCAGAGGCTCCAAAGCTGCAGATGAATGCTCTACGACTAAATGGTTCTTCCTATAGAAGATCTGATTCCAGAACCTCCAGAGCCATTGTATGTCCCAGTAATCCTCAAAATCTTTTAATGCATGAAAGTACAAGCTGCTTTTACATCAACTTTTTTTTTTTTTCTTGTAAAAGGAAGCTTTTGGGTTTATTTTGGT